>CM043720.1:15734993-16020602 GCA_023969325.1 Oryzias curvinotus | reverse complement strand
TAGGAAAATGTGTTACAAAGAAAATCCCCAATAAGGAATTTTAACTCAAGTGGTCAATATTATATAAGCATCACTAAGCATGAAATCTTCTGGTTTAAACAGAGCAAATATTTGATAAATGCTTGGCCCGACTTTCCTGCAGCAGCCATTATCTGTGGCTGACAACATGCATGCTTCACACCTCTGCTCATTTCATTTTTGATGCTAGCGTGTGACGGCAGCGCGCAGCGTGACACTGCTCACATTTCCAATGAGGCTGGCACGATGCGCTCTGGTCTATTAATATCCTAGGATGCCGCGGCCGCGGTGGTGGCATCTGTGCTTTCCTGCCCTCCCGCCTCCTCCTGCCATCGTGCCTATCGCGCTCGAGAACTGTGCACTTTCTCTTGTATTGGATGCTCAGCTTGCTGAAAGGGAGCTGAGCTGCTGCCAGGAGACGTCACCACCCTGACTGTCCATCTCTGCTGGACGCGCGGAGCAGATGCTGCACAACACCTGCCAACTTTCTTTAAACTCCATGGAAGCAGGAAATTTTCCAAACTGTTAAACAGGAAGAGGAAACATGGCCTGCTGTCACATATCACGCAATCTATTGTTTTTACAGCTTCTTTGTGTGGAAAAATGATCTTCTGGTTTCTTTAAAGTAATATTGAATAATCATCAATACAAATTGAACAGTTTATTTTTGGCATTTTTGCACCAGGTTATCTGTGATGATCCCCCTCAAGCATGGAAGGACAGCTTGCTGGGGTTGAAAAGTTCAGTCCAGGTCTGTTGCCATCGCTCCGTTTCATGCTTGATAAGTTTTAACCCTCAAACACCAGAATGTCGCGGCAACACCTAAATAACTTTGACAACCATAAGACCGTTTACACAATCAACATAATTCTGACATGAAGAAAGGCCTGCATCTGTATCAACTGCTTTACATCTTAGCAAACAGTTGAATGAAGCACAGTTTTTACTGGTGGTCTTAAGTGGTTCATAAACTATTGACAGTAATGAGAACTGAACTAAGTGACCCCTCCCCCCCTCTTGTTTCAAATAGGAAGTACCTGCTGGTTCCAGGAGGCCGAAATCCCATAGACTGGTAAGGAGGAATAAACTATTACTAAATCATTATGTTGGTCAGATTAATAATTCTTGCTGAATACCTTTCATTAACATGTTCTTGCTAATCCTAATTCTTATGTTGCAAGTTCTTCAAGTTATAAACCACCAATCAGATGCCCATATAAAATATATGGCCTCGCATCGAACATTCACAGCGTTTGATTGACAGATTTTCCAGAGCGCCCGCTTTCAGGGCGAGGGTGTGGCCGTCTAACATGCTCACTCCTGATTGGAGAGAGCTGTTGCCATAGGATTGTGGACGGACCAATCATGAATCTGAGGAAGTCTGGTTCCAACATGGCGATGGACAAATCACAGAAAAATGTTCATGGGTGACGTCACACGGATCAATTTGGTTAATACCATACAGTCATGTTATAACGTGAGAGCTTAACGAATAGACAGAAGAGAAAAACAATTACGTAAATATGCAATACGTATCAAATTATTTTTGTTTACCTCAATACCACATTTCGATTGGAACTAAAGTCCATAACGGTTCTTTACTCAATAACTCTGCACCTTGCAATACACGTTTTCTCCCTTGTTTTTCACAACAAAATAACTCAACTTTCAAAGTAAAATACTCCAGTCTATTGTCGATGTCAAAATAGAACTTGTTGCATTTGACTAACATAGAAAGTGTGCATATCAGCATAAAGCCGCTTTTCTCCGCTCCCACAATCTGCTGGAATACAATCGATGCGTAAAAGCTTAAATAGTTACAGTGGTCGAATGTAAACATTTGAGCTAAGGGCCCGGTGTTCAAGGGTAAGCTGAAGGCTGTTTTGCAGAGAGCTTCATGGCATAGTTCAGAACATACATGCAACCTATGAACTACCAAGGCTGTTGTGTCGTTATAACATCATTTCATTCTAAACAACTCTGAACATTAACCCTTAACACTGAAGCTTTAGAACTGGAACTTTAACTCTAGTGTTGACATTTTTTAGACTACCTTCACCATTTATGCAGTTACGTAATTCCTGTGGATTCTGACGCGAAAAAAAAGCAGCTTGAGTCGCTGTGAAAGCTATGAACAGATACGAAAAGCTGGTTTTCTCCAATCACAATCAACTGATTCACGTGATCGCATCAATGTCAAAGGTCGTATGTTCCGTAGATGTTGCCGGCAAAACATCTCCAGTGTTAACAGGTTAAAGCCACAATCCAAACTTTATCAATAATAGAAAACAACATTTTTCTCTACAAAGATCTTCTATCATTTATTGGTAAATGTGAGCTGATAAAAAAAGGATACTGCCACTACTGTCTGGGGGTAAAACAGCAGGATTCATGCTGAGGCTTGCTCATGATTTGATTCTGGACAGGAGAAGTTGGACTATTTAAATAACAGTGCTCTAGTTGGTACGGACTGCTGGCGTTGAAATCATTTTGATTTGAAATTTGTGAATTTTTTTTTTAACATAAGCACATTTCCAGACATGAAATGAGCGTGTGGCAACAGTCTGGCTGCTTATGGCGCTCGGCTTTCATTAGTTGCACTTGTGCTTTATTGAGCTTTTTTCCCTTGATTATGATCATAATTAAACACCAAAAGCTGTTCGAGCCACCAGCCATCTGCCAGCCTGGATGATGGGCATAACCAGCATGGGTGTGAGGGTACGAGGCTGCCGCCTGCCAAGACTCCGCTTCAAAATGTTCGGTCCAATGTTCCATCAATAAGGTCAAGATCAGAATAATGAGCCACTATATTGGAAAAAAATAGAATTTTGTTGTGGTGGGTCTTTGGAACTTGGTTGAGGCGGATGTGACGTTTCTGTCATGAACAAGGAGATTTGTTGGAACCATGGAGGCTCCTTCTGCGAGCCTCTGCTGGAGTTTAAACACCCAAAAGGATACGTCATTACTTTGGAGAGAGTCAGAATGTTCGAGCCATCGACTCTAACTGCCCCCCATATGGTCTGGAGTTTGGCTGACCCCCCCCCCGAAAGTGTAAACAGCCCGGCCTCACCGCTGAACTCCCCGAAGAAGATGAATCTAGAGTGGAACCACTCTGAGGTTGTGCCTGTAAACCCGCCCGGCTCAGGTCTGGGTTAAAGACATGATTTAGTCGTAAAGCGAAAAGGCCATGTGCTCTTGATGAAACAAGAACGATGTCATTAAAAACATCCAACTTACATTTTGATTTTCTTCTCTATTATGTCCTCTCGCATTAGATGTTACGCTCATTCATATTTTATAGGCCGGCGCTCCCGCCGCCCAAACGAGGTTATAACTTTAATCATCCCCTGCTGCCTGCACTGACTGCTTTACGATTGGCCGAGGTCGGCAGGTTTTATTATTGACCTGCTAACCTCATATGAGAGCGGCAGTTTTGACCACAGTGAGCGAAAAATAGAAAAATCTGCACAAATGCATCCCCTCATTGTAGCGCCCGTCCCGTAGAGGGCCGCAACAATGAGGGGATGATGTGGACTAATTTTTCTTCCCCCTCACAACTGTTGCCTGACAGTAAGCAGTCCGTCCCTTTTAGCGTGGATTCCGGTGACTCTGCCTAGGGTGATGGATGAAGCGGGAGTCCGCGCTGTGGATCTCAGCGGTCTTTCCATCTCATTCCGCTGGGAAATGCAAAAAGACCCGGGTGCATTATTGACCTCGGTGAGAAACAATGGGATGTTGTCCTCGCTGCTTGCTGTGCAGACCTGCATCCACATGGGAGCAGCCATGATTTGCTTGCAGTGAGGAGGAGCTTCGATCTGGTCAGGCATAGGTCGGGGGGGGCGAACCTACAGTCAACAATATTGAACATAGAATGACATAATAAAAGAGGTTCATGGAAAGTGAACGATAAACACAGAGACATGGGTTAATTTTGAACAGGAATCGAGATTTAACTCTTAAACCCACTTACTTAAAAAAATTGACAGAAATTCCTTTTACATTTTTTAAATGCGATGTAGAATGTATCAATTATAATCTGTTGGTTGATTTTCGTACGTTTTTCATGCAGAAAAATGTTCAGTTTTTAGATGTTAAAATATTAACGGGGTTCAAGAAAAAAGCACCTTGTGCTCTGGTTTGTATCAATTTGATCACGCTCATTAATACATGGTGTAAAACTGGTTATAAGAATTTAGTATAAAAAAAAGTCATTTCTTTTCACAACACAGCTAGTAGTTTTTTTTTCAAAAAGAATAACAATTAGGTATGAGTTATTCTCACTGTACAATGTTCGAAAAATTAGTGCACAAAATCTTTTCTCCCACCAAGAAGTGGTTTTTTTAGATATTACGCGAGGCAACGTTTGAAATCAGCAGGAAAAAGCCTTCTACTTCTAACTGCCCTTAGAGATGATGTTGACTACAGGGCAAAACACCTGGACCGAGTCTGTGTCTGAATCCCACCCTACTCCTTACACTACTAAAAAACTATATAGTGTGGGACTATGAAGGCCCTGATTTTAAAAACAATTCATGAGACCATGATCACTATTTGTTTTTCAAATTGCAAAATTTGACATCATCGATTTCACAAATTATATGAGCGGTTCTGGGATGACTATTTTATGATCCACTAAGTTCTGAAGAGGGAATGTGTGTAGGTTTATTAAAAAAAATCTTTAAATAAACATTTTTCTGAAAAAATATCTAACATATGCATTTGGTCTATGTGAAACTGTTTTTTTCGCAGAGATTCTGGGAAAATTTCTAGGGCCACTCGATTTTCTGGAGTTGTAGATTCAGACAGCCTACCAAAATGGTTGAATGCACTATATAGGAACTAAGTAGTTGAGTAGTGAAGGATTCGGTTTACACAACCCATGTGTATAAAGTTTGGGTCTGTTCATGAGATGAGATGAGAAAAGGTTTGAGAAATGAGAAATTAACAAACAGAGCTTTAGCTCCAGTGGTTTTACAGTCTGTTATAACTACACAGACTCTCAAAAGCGGGAGAAAAGCATCTTGTGTCTGATATGCAAACACTTGACAGTTTCAAAGCTTACGTAGTCCAGTAAATCACTAATTCTTTAATGGAACTTTGTTCATTTGTGTAAACATAAGAAATTAAAGACGTAAATGGATTGGTTGTCGACAAGTGAGCAATCAGATAGAGTGACGCGGGGAGGCTTGTGGTCTTCATACAGCATTATCATTGCTTTGTTCACAACTGTTGACATAAAGAAATTCTCAGACATATCAATTTTAATGCCTAAAATTTCTTTAAAATGTCCTTCCATTTAATAAATTTCCCTGCTAAGGTAAGTTTATTGTCGGACAACAGCGCCCCCCGGTCGAGATGGCAGTTTTCCAGCGACCGTTCTGGTCAAAAACAACAAACCGAACCCAGATGAAGAACAGGAGCGACTTACTAGTCGTCCAGCCTTTCCTCATCTGAAGTTCCTGTGCTCTATTCCTTCTGAAAAAAACCGCAGTTCTGGGAAAAAATCATGTACAAAACTGAGTAATTTGGCGCTAGGTTCTGATTCCAGCAAAGACACTCTGAAGGAAAGCACAGATAGGACAGCCGAACAAATCATGTGTTTTTGGGCCCCCTGACACACTCCTTTGTTTTGCCACCAAAGCAGATTTATACCATCAGCGTACGCCAATACATTCTGATGATTGTTGTGCCCAAACCAAATGCTTGGATTGTTTTATATACATATCCACATCACTGAGCCTCGTTTGCAGCCCATCCAACATTGATCACCTAAACAGAAGCTGGACAGCTTTCAATGATCCCCCGTTTCATGTGACTTCACTGGAAAACCACATTGACCTCATGCAACATATAAGCACGCGTGTGTTTAAAAACCGCCTCTCGGCCCTTTCTGCATAAACGTAACATTTATCTTTCACGTAATATTAACTCTGAACAAAAAAGCCGCGCTCGAACAGAACCGAGGTTACATTAAAGAATTTCCGGGACTATTAGCGCCATGTTAAAAAATGTTAACAAAGGTGAATCGACTCTGTAATGCGGCAGCGGAGCGATCAAACCGCGTCCTGACGCTCTGACACACATGCTTTCTTAGCATCATGTACTTCCATTAGTTCATAAGGCTCGGCTCCCCTGCAAAAAGAGTTAACACTTTTCCATCCCGTGACCACGAGCCGACACGTTGCAGCAGACATCGCTCCGTTCCGTCATAATAGGAAAATTGCTCCCTAACAGCTACAGCTGTTTAGTAATGTTTCTATTTCTTCTCCATCTTGCTCTGACGATAGCATGCAAGAAGATGTCCTCCCGTTAGCGAGCGCAGCCAGGCCAAACAAAGGACAGTACAAAACACGCCTCATTTAGATGGCCATAATGAGCAAGACTACCAGACAATTAACATTTTGGGGGACTTTGATCGAGTGCGATATTTCAGCCGAGGAGTGAGGTTCTGGGGACAATTTGGAGGATGAGAGGAATGGATTCGGCAGAGAATAACCTGACCGCTTAATTCTTGACCCCCCCCTTTTCCATGGTACCCAACTCCCCCACTCCCGACACCACCACTTAAATTAAATGACAAGCAGATGGCGAAGTAGGGGCCTGGACTGCGCCGGTAGATTGTCATGCGCATTAACCATGATTTCACATTGAAACGCTCCGCTAACCAGGAGAAAAAAATGACGAGAACAGACGACCAGAAGATAGAGGACAGAAGAGATGCCTAAACAGATGAGTGCAGTTTGAAGAAAAAGCTAAGCTTATTTTATGTACTATAGGGTGCACTGGACTAGAATGTGGCTATATTTGAAATGATGTCATATACAAGGCGCATTTCGCAGGACTAAAGAGTCAGAAATAAGTCGCACAGACTTTATTAACTGTGTTCATAGTAACTCCAGAACATGTTTCGTAAAACGCTACGTGTTAGCCATGTTTAAAGCGTTTGGCACACATGTAACATTAGGTATGAGGGGCCGTACAAGACATTATTTATTCTGAACCATTCACATACATACATTCTTGCTCTCACATTCATATATATTCTCTTTCGCATACATATATTCTCACTTGCACATACGTATATACTCTCTTCCGCATACACATATTCTCACTTGCATATACATATATACTCTCTTTCGCATACATATATTCTCACTTACACATACATATATTCTCTCTTTCGCATGCATATATATTACCTTACACATACATACATTCTCACTCATTGCCACTCTTAAAAAAGAATATATGTATGTGAAAGTCGAGTATATATGTGCGTGCGAGGAAAAGTATGTATGTGCGTGTGAGAGAGGAGTATGTATGAAACGGAAGTGACTTTGCATGAAACGGAAGGCACTCTGCATGAAAAGGAAGGCACTTTGTATGAACCGGAAGGCAGATGATTTCTCGTGCTCTGATTGGACGAGAGGCCGCCACCTCCCATTTTGAACAGGCATTGCGTGTGACCGGTGCACTGCGTTTGAATTATTTGAAGATGGCGGACGGTTGTGTGAGAAAGAGGACTGAAAAATGTAAGTATATTTAAAAGTGTCAAGTATCTGTTGTAAAATATATTTGTAAATACGTAAGATGATGTGTTTGATATTTTTTATTCCTCAATCGACAATCTACATTGTTTTGAAGCTAATCAATTTCGGTAATGCTAACGCTAACGCGAATTAGCGCCGAAGGCTAAAAACAAACGCTGTTGATATTACATCAAAAAAAGGAGTGAGTTCTGACGGTAGTCATGAGTTAAACACGGTTTTTAAATGTGTTTATATATGTAGGGGCTGACGAGGATGAGGAAAATCTGATTCATCTGTGGATGGAGAAAGCCTGTTTTCAGTCAAGCTAGTGCCGGATGATGGGAGTAAGAGACACTTGATCAGATTTGTATTTATTTATGATTAAACTGTGATCGTTGTCATGTTCGGGTAAAGGTTGTTGTTGAAAGAGGAGAGGAGGAAAGAGCAAGAAGGGACTAAGAGTGACAGGAGAGTCTGTTAAGCTTAGCTGAGTTTAAAATATTGTTCACAAAATGTAACGTTGTCGTTGTTTTTGCAATTTATTTAATAAATGCATGAACAAAAATGAATTATTTACATGTATTTTTTAAATCTGAGCCATTTTTTAACAATCTCAAAAGGATTTTCATATAAATATCAGATGTACATATTTACAATTTCGTTTTATATGTTAGCATTTCTTTATACATGTTAACGATAATCCTGGTCTTCCAGAGTCATGTGTGACACAGTTGGAGCTGAAAGGAATGCAGAGATTTGTCCTCGCAGACGGACGCCACTTTACCCGTCCTACTGGTTCCTGGTGTGGCTCAACATCTGTGGCTCCCAGCAGTCCCCTTTGCTGATGCACAGATTGTGCAGAACTGAACTGCAGGCAATGATTTTCATTGCAAAGGTTGGTTTGCCCCCAGAAATATTGCTCTCCTCCTCATCTTCATAATGCCAAATGCTCTCTCCACCACAGAGCGTGTTCTGGAGTGGTTCTGGTTGTAACGGGCCTGAACCACATTCCTCATGGGTTCCCTGTAGGGTGTCTGCAGCGTGATGGGATGAGCAATGCAGGGATACCCACCATCACCCAACAGGATCCTTCAGGTGGGTATGTGTGATTTACATCAATTGGGCTTTTACGTAGAACCTGTGCATTATGGACTGATCCGTGATTCCCCAAAAAAATATCTATAAATTTGGCATTAGAGTCACATACAGCCTGCAGTTGAATGGAATAAAAAAGTTTCCTGTTAAAATAACAAGCTGCATTTTCTTTTAGGGCCTTTATTCTTCAGTGGCAGCCATCGATGCTCCCCACGACCTTTTGGAAGGTGGAAGACCAAGCGAGCTGCTAAAAATCCAGAGGCGACTTATGGTAGTTCATTCCCACTGGGAAGCTGGAGGACCCTGCTCATCAGCTGGAGGATGCCGTCTGCCGTCCTGTGGACAACGTCGCTCACAGTGGACCGTGTCATGTCAAAGACTCTGGCTACCACACTGTAAGATGTGCCACACGCCAGCCAGAAAAGAAACACCAGGACCTCAGTCTCCTGTGTCCCCCCCAGAGTAAGAGGAACCCCGAAGCTGCTCCCCCAGATGCTCCATGGTCCTGCGGGTCAACCGAAAGTCTGGTTTTGTGTCGGACTGAGCATCAGCGTAAAGGGCCAGGGCCTTTATTTTTACAAAGCAGTAGAGATGTGAAAGACCCTGTAAAATGCAACAATAATTATTTCATTGAGAAAATTTAATCTGATTTTTTGGATGTTACATTCTATTTTGATGTCTTACATTTTAGTTTATTAAGTATTTTTGAATGCTGGAAAATCTTGTGTGTTTTTTTTGCTGGGTTTTTGGATTTTTGTATAAATATTTAAAAATTAAAGTATTTTTGTTTAAAACAAGTGATATGGTTTGACTCTGAATACAAAATACTAAACTTTGAACTCACAAGTGTTTCATGTAGTTAGACTACACAACTCATAATCCAGTGTTGAAAAAGAATGTTAAACTCTTACCCAGCAGACTGTGTAACCTTGAGCACATTTAGTAACAGATGCTTAAGTTTAACTAAAAAACTTTAAGTTTAACTTACAGGTTGTTCATGTCTGGCCAGGGCATCCAGAGGAAATCTTCTGAGACGTCTGCTTCTCCTAGCCGCCCTGTGATGCTGCATATCTGCTCGTTTTCGGTTTGATCCCACGAAAAACGGTTTAATTATTGCCAGGAACACGGACAGATTCATATTCAAAGCCATTTTCAGTAAGGTAGAAGAGGAAACTACAGAAAAAAATGACTCCTCGCAAGAGCCCATAAATCGTTCAGCGGCACAAAAATGAATATTGCCATGGAGTAATAACTTGGGGGTTTATTTATGAACAAATACATAAAATCTACAATGTGTTTTTAATTTTGTTATTTATAAATCAGGCACGTTTTCCATGATCAGAACACAGCAGATGCATAAATAGTCTTCGAAAAATGTTCATATTTATTATGTTTTTACTTTGACAACTGGGTGTCATTCTCCGTGTTAAATAGAAGTAGTTCCCCTCCAGACCAGGTGGTGGCGGTAATGCGCCACTTTGTTTGCTAGTTCATGTTAGCGTCTGTTCAAAATGGGAGGTGGCGGCCTCTTGTCCAATCAGAGCACGAGAAATCATCTGCCTTCCTTTTCATGCAAAGTCACTTCCTTTTCATACATACTCCTCTCTCACACGCACATATATACTTTTCCTCACACGCACATATATACTCGACTTTCACATACATATATTCTTTTTTAAGAGTGACAATGAGAGTGAGAATGTATGTATGTGTAAGGTAATATATATGCATGTGAGAGAGAGAATATATTGATGCGCAAGTGAGAATATATGTATGCGAAAGAGAGTATATATGTATGTGCAAGAGAGTATATATGTATGTGCAAGTGAGTATATATGTATGTGCAAGAGAGAATATATGTATGTGCAAGAGAGAATATATGTATGCGTAAGAGAATATATGTATGTGCAAGTGAGTATATATGTATGCGTAAGAGAATATATGTATGTGCAAGTGAGAATATATGTATGCGTAAGAGAATATATGTATGCGAAAGAGAGTATATATGTATGTGAGAGCAAGAATGTATGAATGTTAATGGTTCAGAATGAATAATGTCTTATACGGCCCCTCATAATTAGGTGCGTTTGTAGCGTATTGACAAAACCTGTAACTCACAACCTGGTTTGCAACACGTAAGAATCAAACAGACTGATACCAATAAAACAAACATTACGGTGACTACGCAAACTCCCAACCTTGTTAGTAATACGTAAAAAAAAAAAAACCCAAAGGTCGACACTGCTGCACTTTAGCCGTGTTGGCGTGTTCACAACAGTAACACATTCATTTGCAACACACACAAAAAACTGACTTATTCCATTAAATAAACGTTACTGTCACGAATGCCAACTTGACCCTTAAAAACATTGTCCAACACCGCTACACATTAGCAGCATTAGCGTATCTGTAATCACACCCAACTGGTTACATTCCTGACATTGTGACAGAGCGCTGTGTACATCTCAAAATCGCTTTGACATCAGTAGCACAACCAGAATTAATCCATATATCCAGTTTATGTGGCAGACTGTTGTTTAGAAATAAGCTAAGGCTTTTAGGTGCTCTTATTGTGCTGAAATTCTGTAGTTGTTCTTTTTTTTGCAGGGAAGTCAGACTCTGCAGCTGATGGAATCACGCTGGAACCTCCGTGAAGCGGTATGAGGAGGTACAGCTGTGCAGACCTGTGGGTTTGTGTTTGTACTGAAGACATGCTGGCGGCCGCGCTCATCTCCGCAAGGACAAACCAAGAGCAATACTCCCATCACCCCAGAAACGGTCATTTATTAACTCCTGATGAGGAACTTTACGCTGTAAATAAGGGGATCTTAGCGATGTGAGCTGGAAACTACCAACTAAATACTGAATCCATCTGAATTCAATTCACAAGTTTACAATTAGATTTGATTAATATGATTTAATAAAATATGTCTTCAGTTTTTGATATTTTTATTCACTTTCCACATAACCAATAATTTAACTAAACAAAGGAGCTTTTTGTAGTACCAGCATTTGATAATCCTACAGTAAAAACCAGAAGAATGGTTTTGCGATAAAACCTGACAAATTACTTTTTTGGAAATGTAATTTCCAGGATTTGATTAATTAAAATAAAGATTATTCCGAAGTGTGTAATACAGTTTTTCAAACTCTGCCCTAATTTAAATGCAGCGTTAGGTCTATGTTTAAAAGTCCTTGGAATTGTTTAAAAAAATAGTTGAACATGTACGGGTAAATTATTGTTTTTTCTCTTTTATATATGGTTTAAAAGTTTAACAGACCTTTTTTCTGTTAGGCTGCAGAGGAAGTCTTAAAGGTGTTCCTGATGAAGTATTTCTTTTTTATTTCTGCGGTAGATTTCATTTTTTTACTTCTCTCATTTTTTCCAGCAGCTAATATTCACTTTAAATAGATTTATATATATTTTGATTTTATTTACATGATCATAATTCAGTATAACTGATATGCATGTTTATTTCTATATGTTTCTATTCCATTAACAGGTTAGTTTATGTCTGCAAACTGTTCTTTCAAAACTAGAAATTTGAAATAACACAAACTAAAAATGGACATTTTTGCCTGAAAAAAGTATACTGCTTTTATTTCAGATAAAATAGAATGAGTTTCATGAGTCATTACTGCATTTTATGAGATATTCATTGTAAGCAATTCCGAAAGTTTGCTGAACTTATTCTTGACGTTTAAAAATGTATAAATGTGATCTGCTACGGCAGCCCTCTAGCCTCGAAGGGAGAAGGTTACCCCAGGTTCAAATCCTGGCTGGGTTCTTTCTTACACGAGTGGGTTTTCTCTGGGCTTTCGGGGGGGGTCACACGAATTATGAATTACACGAATTACTGTCAATTAATTGACAGTCATTGTGGATATGAATAACTCAAACAGTGGTTGCTCATAAAAAAAATGTAAAAGTTATTTCTTAAGATAAAATAACTTTGATGCACATATTTATCGCTTCTAGCCTTGTAAATTGGTATATCGTCGCTCTGATCTCAGCCATTGACACTACATGAGAACTGGACCGAGCAAGTGTGACGTCATCGTTAGAAAATGACTTACTTAGCTTTAGCTACATTTGATACGGACGCCTCCATAGTGGAACCAGAAATTGTCAGTAAGCAGTAATTGGTCCAGTTCTCTCTGACTCTATCCATTCTATATTTGGCTTCTTGGAACCAGTCGGTACTTCCTGTTCCTGCGAGGGGGGAGGGGTCACTCAGTTCAGTTCTAATATACAGTCAGTGATCTGAGCTCTGTTGGGGAAGCAGCTCTACACCTGAATCCAGCTCGATGTGGGCTGCAGTAAAGCTGAGGGCCAGTGGTCTCTCCCCACAGCTTTGATTTCTGTGTTTTCAGTTGATTACTAACTTTCAAATAAATAATTTACTTTAACATTTTCTTGTGTGAGCACTTTAACAATTCATCCGCCTCTTCCATCAGCTTTTACCTGTCTCAGAACTCATTAAAGCTAACGGTTCATGATCTATAGAGCTGATAAAGACACATTACGCGAAGGCACTGCTTTGTAATAAAGACTCGCATCTATAAAGAGCGGGACTGGAACAAATTACAGACAGGAGTTTATTTTCTGTTTTAATAACCTTTTATCTGCAGCTCTTTTCTGTTGGATTTTCTTTCTGCTTTATAAAAGCCAGTTTACATTCTGACACGGCGGTCCTCTGATGTCCCCCCGAGGACCTCTTTACAGCTGTGCAGTATAAGACATCGGTCTGGCCCGCCTGAATTATTCAGCCATGCGCTGCTGCCACTCGCACACTGTTTGGAAAATGCTGTAAAGAGAAAAGCAGTAAAAGGCGTTAGTGTTTTGGTGCTGCCAGAAGAAAAGGCCGGAGCGGCTTCTTACCCCGATTCCCCCCCCACACACACATTTACTGCGAGCAGGCGGGGCTGCTAGGTGCTGTGAAATCAAAGAAACCACCTGCATTTTTATTTATTTTCGTCAGTCCATTTCTACTGTTACTTACAAGGCGGGATGCTTCATCCCTCTGGACCTTCCAGATATTGTCAAGGTGCAAATGTGAAACTGCTTCAGGAAGAAATTTTGAGGAAAACGTTTTGGCAGAAGTTCAGAGGAAGCTCTGTAAAGGAAACCAGATTGGTTTGGGTCCGTTTATTTTCCCAGCAGCCCCTCTTGACGCGGGGCCTTCTAGTAATTGTCTTCATGTTTCAGCTAATTTCACATTTCCACAGAGAGCATGGGATGGATAATAAGAAGGGAAAAGGAGAGATTTTAGCAACCCCCCAAAGCCGAACTTTCATGTTTTTGTTGATGTTATTTTCAGCGGATCGGGTGTGATTACAGACAGTTCTGCCACAGAACCTCTTGGGTTTCTTTCACTTTCTTCTGAAATGTCACACCAAAAACATACAGCCTTCAAAAGGGTTTACCCTAAAACACATATTAGGTTTTAAAAACTCCTCCAGCGTGTGAACGTTCACAGACAGCAGAGCTCCTGTTGGCTGGAGAGAAGTACTAAACTAAAAATAAAGCCGCAAGTGATGTTCAATGTCCAATGAGCAGTTACTACAGAACCTTCACCCGCTCTGCCGTTTGCACCTCGGTTAGACCTGCACACAACAAACCCATGTAAAAACACTTTTTAAAAAGAAGATAAAAACTTTTCTGTTGGTTTTTATTAAGCCTGCAAATTGCAAATTTATTGTAAATGCAATATTAAGCTGTGCAATATGCATATCGCAAAAGTCAGCAAAAATTGTAATAAATGGCTACCTTAAACATGCAAAAACTATCATATGGTAGCCAGAAGTATTTAGTGAAACAAATAAAGCCCTTTACATCATTGACCAATCAGATCTAACAGCCCTTTACATCATTGACCAATCAGATCTAACAGCCCTTTACATCATTGACCAATCAGATCTAACAGATTTTATGTTAGATGCTCACCTCCTATGTAGACTAGTGTCATTTTGGAGTGTCATTTAAGGTATGCTGACTCTTATTTAGTTATTTAGTGTTGCAGTGAAATGGAAATGATGTTTTTAGTTGTTTTGCTATTTGTTTATTTGTCGCAACTTATATCATCATTGCAATATTGATCACTAATATCGTAAATTGCAAGTTTTCTTCATATCGTGCAGTCCTAGCTTTTATCTTCATAGCAACTATTTTATATTTTGGTCACCTGGGGGGACAAACATGTCTGTCTTTTTCAGAAGAATCTCCAAAAGTACAATTTTGAATTTCCTTAGTAACAGAAGTTTTTTGTTAACCACGTCCACATTCCTAATATGCTCACATTGTGTGTTTTATTGTTTTGTTCAGCTCGAGCCAACGATCAACATATTCAATTTCATAACATTTTAATAACATTTGTGCAAACAACTGGGGAAAGCCACTTCTGCAAGCCAGTCACGCTAACCCCATTCAACACCTACAAACTTTAAAACCACAAATTTTCCCAAAGTAACTTCCAGATGATGCTAGATATATGAGGCTATAGATTAAAATTCCTATAGGTGGAGTTTAATTTGTAGAACTCCCAAAAGAAATGTTTTTTAAAATCAAGATGGCAGCCTTTTCCTGAAGTCATTGGTCAGCAAAACTTCAGCTGTTGTAGATTTAAACTAGCGGCACATGTGTCAGATTTTGTGAAGATCTTCGGAGGAAAAATTTATTTTCCCATAGTGTGGAAATCACCAAATTTCACACTTTGACACAAAATGGCCACAAGCCTTCGGTCCTGTGGCCATCCCATAATACTTTTAAAACTTCCTTTGGATGTCCCTGATGTGTGCTTTGGTTTGCTAGTAGACTAAGATTTTTTTTCTTTTGAGCCCCATAACAGATTTTGGCCACATCCATTACTTGATGGTTTCTCCTGCTGTGATGTCAGCATTTTATGAGGGGCGGTGTCGTTCAACTATGCCCAAAATGTAATTTTTTTCTGGGGTACTAGGTGCTTACAAGTTTTAGTGAGTTTTTGAGTATGTGGCTGTGGTGAAATTTTCAATCAAAGGCGCAGTAAGAAAGAAGAAAATTGCGAAAACAATGGGGTCTTTGCTGTGCAGGACTGCTGCAGGACATCAATCCAACTTTGAGATGTACTAATGCATCATAGTTCTTGACTCAATAGGATGTTAGACCTGAGAGGACGTCAGGAGAGACGCCTTTCTCAACGGGAAGAGATCTCGTGTAGTCATAGCAACCCTTGATGACCAACCTCCTGTTTACCGGCAGGTTCCGTGGGTCCAGGACAAAGTCCGGCTGACTATCCCTTCCAGCTGTGGATGTCGTACTCTTACAGAATGTTTCACTGATAAAAACTTCAAGAGGTTTGTGGTTTGAGCCCTGAATTCAAACTGAAACTCTTCATCATTTCTGCTTAAATAGTTTTCTCTGGAGCGAGGTTTTAATGTGGCGACATGTAAGGTTCCTGAGGTTCCTGTCCCTTGATCATTTTCAGGAAGTAATGGAAGTAGCCTTGATCCATGTCCAGGTCCATTTTTCCTGCAGGTGAGAAAGGCGTCGATACACTTCCTCCTTCCTCTGCATTCACATGGACTGTTGGACATGAACTGGGAATATTTGCCGTTGGGCTGTGCGGAGGGAAGAATGCCAACACACTTCAGCGTAGACTAAATCCGTCAAGCAAACACTCGTCCCTCTGGGATCCCGGCTCACACGCCGAGGGTGGAGTGGAAGGAGGCGGGGGCCTTTTCAACCTGTGAGGAGCTTCTCTCAACCATTACCCATCAGCCCCTCCGTTCTCAGGGGGCTAATCCCACGGGGAAAGCCGTTGTCCGTGGAGAATACGTTGTCTGGTTGGCGTTAATGGGGGATTACACGTGTTAACATGTATCTCACTGCGCTCCTGGCCAAAGGGGCTCTACTATAGGGGTTTAGCATATGAATACGGAATAAGGGGATGATTGAATGGAGGCCGCTGTGAGTGAGTGAGAGCTGCCACCAGTGATGGCGAGGGGGGTGGGGAGTGATTAGGTTGAACCAAAGCTGTAAATCTCTTGTAAGGTTAAAAAGATCTGAGGGATTTCTGTGATTTCAGTCAAGAGATTAGATCATGTGGGACTAAAGAAGCTCTTAACCTTTTAGGATTGTCTCTAATCCTCTGAGTCGTTTTTAGTCTTTAAAGATCCATAAAGTGCCTGTGTCCTAATGAACACAATAGTATAGATTTTATCCAAGATCTTTAAAAATGTTCTTGAACATTTGAAAGTTTATTTTCTCCATTAACAGTAAAAAAAAAGGCTGCAAGTTGGTGTATTGGATAGCACTCGCCTCACAGGGAGAAGGTTTGAATCCCACCTACATAAGTTTTTTCTGTGTGGAATTTCAGTCAAAAACAAAGCAAGAAAAAAGAAAGAAAGAAAAAGAAAGGTCAGTATGATCTAAATAACCAACTTTCTGTCTTTTTCTGATATTTTTTGCAACATTTGTTTGATTTTAGCTTCATCTACACAGCCCTAAATGTGGCGTTGATGTACTGTTGTATTTTATTATTAAAGGGCCTACATCATGTAAAATCAACTTTTTGATCTTTTAACTTCAGAGCTTTATATTTGAGGATCATTCTCCAAAAGTTTCAAAGGCATCTTTTCAGGAAATTAACAGTAACAGTTACAGTATGTTATCCCCCAAAACAGTCAGCAAAGCTAGGCCTGGAAAAGGACTGTGTAAAGAGTGAGTCTGGGTGGACTTGAGTGTTCTTGTGATGTGCTTGGTGGGTTTTTGTTTATCTCTTCAGGGAGACATCTGTGTTAGCTGTGCTTATGACGTAGTCAAACCTGTCCTTATGGGTGGATACGGCCTGGAAATCTGAACAGGGCACGTGAGTGGACCACAAAAATTGGCCAGGTTGTAGACCATAGAGTGAAAATGTTCATGTCCCTGTTTTCCTACAAGCGCACTGTGAGCTACAGGTTATAGTAAACATTAAAACAATAAGGTAAGTAAGGGTAAAGTAGGTCAAACGCAGGCGCGTCATCATGTTCTGTGCACTGTGCAAGTGGCCCAAATGAATGTTGTTCAAAGGGATAAGTGTGCAGCCAGACTGTTAGAATTTAGGAAATCAAACAATCAGAGCGTGGTTTGTGTGGACATCTTATGTATCATCTGCAAACCTCATGTGTGCAGCACTTTCATGCTGTAGTTGAGGAGCCAGTACATGTACCTTACTAACAACTAGAGTGTCGTGTAAGGGCATCGTACCACATTACCACTTGTTCGGCTTTAATGCCAACTTAGTGCTAATATTAGCGTTCCCAGTGGTCTATAATTATGATTATTACGTTTATAGCCAACATAAAACTTTGTTGTTGTCTTTGAGATATTTTCCGCATAGCGGCAGGAGTTCATTAGAGATTTGCCTTGGAGTTGTGGGTAGGACCCTTAGCATGGAGCAACCCCCCCCCTTCCTCTCCCCATGGATGACAGCTTGGAGCAGGGAGCTTGTGACCCGCCCGGTGTACTTTCTACATAGTACATATGATGGGTTTTCAAATGCGTTTTTTGTCTGTTCCTGATTCACAACAATTTGAAATATTCAGAAACACAATTTTAGAAAAATGCCACAAAAACATCCAATATCTTTACTCACTATATCCCTTTCTGGGTCAAAGGGATACCGAAGTCTATCCCGGCTACTGCTGGGCAAAGGCAGGGTACACCCTGCACCCAGTCGCCAGTCTATTGCAGGGCAACAATCGCCCTCTCAGACACACTCATCACCCTTTAGAGCACTCATCAATCAACCTATGAAGCATGTTTTTGGACTGTGGGAGGAAGCCAGAGAGCCTGGAGAAAACCCACGCATGCACGGGGAGAACGTGCAAACTCCACACAGAAAGGTCCCGGCCGGGATTTGAACCAGTGCCTTCTTGCTGTGAGGCAGGAGCGCCAACCACTCCACCACCGTGCATTCCTTTAATGCCACAAGAACATGTTAAAACCACTTTTATCAGATTGGGTCTCTAATGTTCCACAGACTGAGGCATCTGGCTGAAGATTGTGTGCTGCTGTAGCCTTGAGCAGAATGTTGGTGACCTGAAGTCTCCAGGCCTCAAAAGTTGCAGTAAAAATGAAAATGTTCTTTCTCCTTGAACTCTCCCACGGATCCATTTTTGTCTAGATGTCTCTTTCAGCCTGTTGGATCCTGGACTGTGACCTTAAATGGGTTAAGTGCACTTCTGTAATCTTCTTCTTTGATGTTCTCCTGGATGAGTCCTTGTGTTCTCAGACTCCTCTTGTTCATTTTCTCCTACATAGTTTTCTCCCTGTGTGAATTATGAATTTCTCTGTTCTTCTCTGGAGTCCCAAAGCTGCAGAAATGTCTCTGTGACTGAAACCTGTTGGAGACCATAGTCTCCATCGCTCGCAGGATGTTTTTAGCTGTAGCATGAGTTTCTCTTTCACATCTTTCATCTGCTTCACTTGTTGGACAACAGACTTTATGATTCTGGTCAATCAGGAACAGTTTTGTGCTACAGAAGTTCCAGGGTCAATACCATTGATGCTAAAGTTGAGTTTTGTGATCTCACGGAAAACCTTTGTTTTCCTGATCTGTGGGAAATACTGAACTTACCAACGCTCTGGACATGTGATGCATGTTCTAGACACGCTAAATGTGGGTCCTAAACCATGAATTTAACCCACGCCAGTAGCCTACCAGATACTAGCGCTTGTCCACCACCTACAGTTCGGTGCGAAATGTCAAATCTCGCAAATATTGTTCCAGGCTTTTTTTCCAAAGCTCTATTTGACTTGGTGTCATAGGACTCCAGTCACTCACAAACCGCAATTATTCACTTCTACCCCAAAAAATGAATTTTTAAAAAGTTGGTTCTTCGGTAAATGAAAAGGGACGCCATCCATTTGTCACTTACAAATTTGATTGGTCAAAGTGCGTTCAATGGCCATGCGTTTTGCTCATAGAACCCCAAAACAGCCCTGAAAACGTGCGTACGTAAACACAGAAGTCGGAGATGTGCATATTCGCGTGTTTACGTAGACTTTTCATTGGAAGTGTTCACTTGAATGCGCGTTGTTGAAGGCAGTGTGAAGATAGCTTCAGATGATCACACTAAAGTGTAAAGCTGTGGTTGTCCTGAAGCCAGGCTCTGCTTTGGTGTCTGCTCAGGCCTGCAGATGACATTGAAATGCAGTGCAGACATCAGCTGAGCTCTGGGAGAACTGGGCGTTTATTTCCTGAAGGTCAGGCCTTTTGTCAGGAGAAACTTCGCACAGATGAGATAGGAGAGCAAATTGGCTCCCGCCGTTTGTCATTCCCACCTCCGTCTCTCAAGTGTCCGGCTCCTTCTTTACGGCTGTGCGTCCATCCCGGTCTGCGGCTCTCTGCAGTCCATTTTCCATAGCACCTTCTCCGGCTCTTTGTTCTGCTCTCCTCTGCCTGCTTTCTGTCTCTCTTTCTGTGAAACCGTTGTAGGAGCCGTCGGCATGCCGGTGATTTATGACCCACTCTGAGCGGACTCTTATCAGGTGCAGGCACGGCTCTCGGAGCTGCTGCCTGCGTCTGAATGACAATGGAAAACCAGTCGCATTATGCTCTGCAGCCTCGCCCCTCGCTTTCTGGACACTGCAGATTACATCTAGCTCCTTGATTTATGGACGCCATTTTGGCTCCTGAGAGGGACATGAAGGGGAGCTTGGAGGTGTAGAGGAAGGCTGCGGCGGTAATCGTGGAGGGAACCTGGCGGAGGTGTAATGTGCATATGTGTGGATTTGAAACCTGATTGCATTGCATGAACGCTGCACGTGCGAGCAGTTGGTGGGGGCGCCGTTTGTCATTTTGTCACAAGGTTTCCTGCTCAAATATTCGCCATGTCTGTCATCGGAAGCAGAGCCGAAGCGTAATGACATTAAAAGAACATTTCGCAGAGACCTGCGATAACACATCGGCGCTAAAACAAAGGTTTGTCCCCAGAATTATCCAGCAGGGATCTTTATTTCTCCTGGCTGCTGTGTAATTGAATCATTGCCATGTGCATCTCCAGAGATAAGAAATGTTATTTGAGAGAATTATTTAAATGTTTAAAAAAAAAACTGTGAGCTAATGTAATTAACAGAGAATTATCACAGCTGCAGTTCCTGGTAGGAATAAGTAATTATTTAATCTAACACATTAAATGAGGGAAATGAGCATCACGTTCCGCACTCGAACACAGCAGGCGCTTCATTCCGCTTTTTATTGCTCCAATGTTGCAGAGAGCAGCAAATGAGAAGTCACCGCCGCCTCACGGCTCTCCTTTTTTGAAAAAAAAACAAAACAAAATATGTCAGACATTGTTCCTTCAGCTGCACAACTTTGCGTTCATGAGGGTCAAAGGTCATATGTGTGCTCAGTGTTATTAACTTACCTGAATATAAGCCAGGATATTTTCCAAAACTGGTCAAATGGCAACGCACGGATCAATAAGTCGACTAAATAAGTCTACCCATTGTAAACACACACAGAGTTAACCTATAGTTGACTAAGCGTGGTTTTGTTACAGCAGACCATTCAATTTAACTCAAAGTAATTCAGTTTCTTAAAAAATAAATAAAAACATCAAACGGATCAATTCAGGTGAGATCTAATATTGGAACTTATACACTGGAAGATCTGTTTTAACTATTGACTGTATCTGAGAACTGGACTGAGTGACCTTTCCCCCCTTGGCGGTCCAAACAGGAAATACCCTCTGGCTCCAAGAAGCCAAAATCCCATGGACTTCTATAGAGAAATAAACGTTTATTACTCAGTCATCCTATTCGTCAAAATAACTGTTGTTGGTCTTTGTGAGGCTACACAAAGCTTTAAAAAGCTTGAGGCAGTTCCAGCAGCTTCAGGCAGCTTTACAAAGCTTCATGTAACTTCACAAACTGGAAGCACTTCCAGCAGCTGCAGATGGCTTCAGACAGCTGTGTGCAGTCTCAGGGCAGCTTCAGCCCAAGCATCCTTGAGATGAGTGATGATATTGTGGTTATTTGGAGATGAGCTGCTGCAGACACAGCCCTGAAAAAGAGCTCATACTTAAACTACTTCTTCACAAGCGTGCATCAAAAATGCAAGAAAAAAAAAAGCGGAATTATTATGAGCTTTTGTTTGTGTGAAAACACCACAAACATCTGCTTCATTTCATTTTTGTCCTTTACTAACACCACAATTTGGTTTTGAGCTTTGTGTTTGTTCTTTAAAATAAGCAGTTTTTAGAATATTAGTGTTCTCAGAATGGCTTCTTTGAAGAGAGACGGTGTAAAGGTGAAGTCCAAAGCGTGCCTGACGGTGCTGATATGCAAAACCAAACGAAGGCGTGATGTGCGCTCCAGCCGGTGACCTTTCAAGGCCTCCGCTCAGCCGCCTGGGGGGGGGCCTCCATTCGGCAACAGCTGAGTATAAATGTAAATATACATGTAAATGTCATTCTGCTGCAGTGACCAGGCATGTAAAGTGGCCACAGTGGGGGTCCGGTGGGGGCGGAGTGTTTCTATCAGAGTTCAGCTGAACCTGTGGTGGGGCTGCAGCTGAAAGCAGGTCCTTTGATTTTCCTGTTACCAAATGGAAAAGAACCGGTGGCTCATCAGAGTGTGTAGGGAGGGGGGAGGGGCTACATGGGCCCACAGATAGTCACATCCATCGACTGTATCAGAAAACTGGACAGAGCGAACGTGATATCAATAAAAAGCAGGTAACTTTCAGCTCCATCCAAATTAAGTCCATTCCACTTTTTGGCGATGCAGACGGCGCCATGTTTGAGCCAGAGGTCGTCAGTACGCAGTGATTGATCTGAGTCGGCCTGAGCCATTGTTTCTATGGCAACCAATCAGGAGTGAACTTGTTGGAAGTCCACACCTCTACCACTTAAGGCGGCCTCAGGAGAATCTGTCAGTCAGACGTTCGACATGAGACCACACATTTTTATGGGAGCATCTGATTGGTCGGTCTATAACGTCAATGCTAGTTGAAGTTACAGACTTCTGTCTGCAGGTCGGATGATGTGAGACAGTAGGCCTGTGGATGAACCTGTGAGAAAACAGGAAGAGAGCTTCGGAGCTCCGTTTTAGAATGTTCCTCTGGGAATCACATGATCAAACCCCTCAACCTGCATAGTTTCCCTACAGCATGGCTGCAGATTAAGGAGGTGCAGAGCAGGGATTAGCCACTGGCAAGGAAACGGCGGCTGCTGGGATGCTGGGATGCTGTTCTGCGCACACTGCAGACCAATCCAAACCAAACGACATTGAATCTACATTCTGATGCAGTCAGGACAAAAATGCAGAAAGGAAAGTGTTCCTTTTGATGAAAATGTTATTCAGGCAGCTCCAGGCATCAAGCTGATGTGTCTGCATGATTTCCAGACATCCAAGCCCTTCTAATGACTGATGACCTCATTCAGGTGTGTCCACCCAATCAGGGTATGTTGGAAAACATGCAGGAATGCGGCCCTTTCATGTTAATATTAAAGGTATTTCAGACCCAGGTAAACAAAATATTATAAATTACCTTGAATTTAGACTTAATTTAAAATCATCTAAAAATATTCAACAAAATAAAACTGATAAGGCAGAAATATAATATTTAATTCAGTTTAATATTTATTTTTATTTTGCTAAGAATACATGTTTACATTTATAATTTTTTTCATTAAAAATTTAATCAATATATGACATTTGCCTTGTTTATTTCTGTTTCTTTTTCTTCAGATCTAAAAACAAAATTCTCGTCCTTGTTTCCATTCCAAAAGCATGTACTAAATATAATATGGACATCAGCCTGACACCACAGTGGCCTGCTGTTGAGTGGAACCCGAGCAGAACCTAAGAGAACATTTGGATTCCATTTCTAACTACAGTCTGTCCAGACTAGACGACTCCTACAGAACCAAACCCTTGTTAGCTCCACCCCCTTATTGAGACTTTTATATTACAAAACCTGATGAATTTATAATTTATACATTTACTTTTTTTGCAAAACAAAGAAAGAAATGTTTTGCTTTTTTTTTTTATTTAACTTGATATTTATTGAACTCTAAGATATTTTTTAGTCCTTTTATTTTGAAATTCTCACCACAATTACATTTCCATAATTTCTATTTAGGGTTAAACAAATAATAATATTATATATGCTTAGAAACTAGTTTTTCATATTTTTATTTAAATATGGTTTATTAAAGCTCCATTAAAATGAATTGAATTGCATAGTCAAAGACTAAAACTGCAATTAAAAAGGAGGGAATATTTCATGACAAATTCTAGATAAAAGCTCAACTTGGTACCATGTTTGTTAAGAGGCTATCAGGTTCAAAACCACAAATTTAAATTTCAAGAACTACAGTGTTCTTGAAATTTACATTTATCTGATAAACCTGACTTTTTAAGTTTTATTTCATATCTGTGACTCTATGCAACTGATAGCTTCTCTTCATTTAATAGAAAAATAAAACAGAGAAAAAGTAATGAGGAGATGAGAACAGACTGAAGGTTGGATTAAGCAGTCTGTGGTCATTCATGTACTTCTACGGAGTTACAACCTCTAATGTCTAGATAAACATGACATCTTCCATGAGCAGCAGGAAGAATTTGCAATATTTTCAAAATAAAAAGCCACAGAGTTCAGGCTGTGAAAACTGTCCATGAAAAAAACATTTAAAGGAGAGGCTGTGAGGCAGTGAAAGTTTTTCAGATTCCTTAGACTTTAGCTTTGTGGTTTTTTTTAACTTTTATTTCTTAAATAAAGTGTTTTTTTTTTTTATATATTCACTTTTACTTTGAAAACATTAATATTACTTAAGACCCACTCTGTTGTTCTTGTGGCATTTTTCTGATGACGGATGTCATTCATTAAGAAAATTTAGCTCAAAATTGTATTACTGACTACAGTATTTCCTCACTCAAATCATTGTGCGTCAGGATCAGATGAAAAAATGTTTGAAAAAGAGTTCATTTAAGGCCACAAGCTTCCTGCTCAGCTCCATTCTGCTGCATCCACTTGTAGATGACTAGATCCACTAATGTTCGCTAATATTTGGTTGGGGGTGTGAGGGGCTGTAAGCTAGAGTGGGGGGAAAGTGTAAACGGCGAGCTCTCAGCAACAGGAAGGGGAATGGGGGTGGGGTTGCTCCACGCCAACAGTCCAGTCAACAACTCAGAGGTAAATTTCTAATGGACTCCTACCGCTCTGCAGAAACTATATTCTAAAAAATAAAGAGTTTTTCAAATTTGGGCTAAAAATGTTATAATCTTAATTAAACAACCCCTGATTATTATCCAATCAGGTGTGTAGGTGAAGGTCCCAGGACACCAACACTCTGGATTCGGCTTTACATTTACTAAAATCCAAAATAAATCTTCCAGTTTTTTTGTTCACTGGTAATCTAAACATGCAGCAAACTACAAAATGCATTTCCTGGCATTTCTACCCCCTCCGTCTCACAGCATCAACATCCTGAAGGACCCATAGAACGGTGGCAGACGAGAAAGTTGACAGGTTTTTTTTATTTATTTATTTATCACCAATCTTCCAGTACAAACGAGCATTTCTCCAAAACAATTCAGACGACACATGAGCATATTGAGGTAGGAGTGTGTGGCGCGCACACAGAGCCACAGTGTTCCCACCGAAACGTGCCAAAACACTAGTATGCAGCGCACACTCAGGCCCTTATTCCGCCTGAAAGAGCCGCTTGTAACACGATCGCTTTCAAGTCAATTTTTGCACTTTTGCTCTTCTAATCCCAATTACAGAGCTCATTCACAATGATGGATAAGGCCTCTGGTCGTGCCTCGCGAACACAATTTGGCCGCTGTGCCGAGGGGGAAGGCTAACGGGCGAGCTGAGCCGCACACATCATTTTTCAGCTCATAGGAGCGCAGGCTGCAGAGTGACTTCTGGATGAGTTGTTTTTGGCCAAAACGGCCAGTATGGTCAACCGTACAAATATGTACTCTCCCGGCGTCCGAAGTGAGCAGCGGAAGCAAAACATATGAGATACGGCGAGAGACGCTTGGAATAACAGCGACTGAAAGCGGGAAAACCAGACGACGAAACCAGCGAGCAGGTGGTACCACAAAGGCAGCTCGCAGGCGTAGAAGTCAGACGGGTGCTGTCAGCAAGAGGCCGGTGCGGTGCGCACGACACTGCAGATTTTCTCCACCAGGTTCCTGATGACATGCCTGCTGAGAGCGCGGGTTTGGGGTTTGGCAGGCGTTCACGTTTTCACAGCAAAGGGATGTTTTCACGTGATAGACTGCACTTCTGTTCACTCTGGCTCTCTGTGTATGTGCCTTGTCTCACTGAATACTGCTTCCTTTTTAATAAAACCTCCAATTTATAATCAGTTGTTGCCAGGAATGTGATGCAGGAAATAAGAGAAAACAAATGCAGAAAAAAAAATCTTTTAAAAAAAAAAGGCAGTTGAAGGATTATATTTTTTCTTTTGCTTGAAGCAACATCATATTATGGAGAAAAAAAATCATATTAATCTTGCGGACAGACATTGTGAAAAAGTGCTCTAATTAGTGACATATTTTGCCAATCGCACTGGATTTGTGCTAAAGTTTTCATAAATGTTCAGTTGTTGCAGGGTGTTTGTAAACACTTGACACATTCTCATTTCAGTCTCAAAAATGTCTCAAGGTTGTCCCAGGTTTGTCTTATTGTTGACTAGTAGAAATGCTTAAAACACAGAGGTGCCTCTAAAGTTTTTTAAAAAGAGAAGGTTTTGTACGTTTTAAAATTCCAGTGAGATATAAACCAGCAACCTGCATGAAGTCAAGATAATGGTGATTTATTTGTACAATAATAATGTCATGATTTCAATTCAATTTTTGTCATTCTGAAAAACATTTAAAAAAATTTTGTGCCAAGTACAAAGAAAAGTTTGTGGAAGCTTAAAATAGATTTTAATTTAATTAAAAAAATGTGTAAATTTGTAGCCTTTTTTAAATATATGTATAGTTTGATGTTTATATATAAACATATATTTATGTAGCAGCAACAGAGGAATACAAAGAAGTGTTGCAATTCGTACAAAAATGAACTGCATCCACTGCTGCCTGATTTTTTTTTTTTTACATTTTTTTTAATTTTGTCTGTGAACATCTTCGACAATTCGCATCAAAAAGAAACTAGGAAAGAAGAGAACAAAAACTGAAAACAAAACAAAAAAAAATGCAAATGAAGACAATAAATAAATTAAAGTATCATTTATCTTGTAAAAAGGTTAAGAATGGATGCCAAATCATACTTAACAATGCAGGGTTATTTTTCTGATTTATCATCTCCTATTTGCTCTATTTTAGCCACAAGCACCATTTCATTCAACCACCTCTCAAAACATGGGGCAGAAGGAGACTTCCATTGTAACTAAATGAGTTTGTTTGCAGCCAGCATAGCCATTGTGAGTTGTTGTTTCTGGGGAGAGGAAAAATATGTTAAAGAAGCAAATTCTTCCCAAAGTGGTTTGTAAACCAATTAAATATTTGGAGCCAACAAGAATTCAAAGGTGGAAAATGCCAAAATGCATGTGCAAGATGGTCTGGCAGCACCACATCAGTCACAAGAGGGGGGTACAGAGTTATAAATTCGGTTCAGTCTAAGTTTAGAAAAATGTAATGTGTAAATAACTTTGAATTGAATTAATTTGTATCTGGCATTTATAGAATATGTCTGTATACTGGCCGGGCTATTTGACCATTGGGCCTCAGATAAGGTGACACCAAGGTCCACGGCCCAGACATTCTGTTTCCATCACTGTCTGCTGGAATCATGAAGCATTTAGCAAACTAGGAGAGCAAACGTTTGGGATTGGTCTTCAAAAGTCAAAATAAATGTGGTTTAGTGGTTTCAGAAGAAAATCAGAGGAATTTTTCTGAACAAAGTGTCTAATTTGTAGGTAGTGAAAGAGATTTGAATTAGGTAGGTGACACTTTTGTTGGAGTTGATGCCAGGAGGCAAAGCTATTATCTTTGTGCAAGTCTTCGATTTGTCTTAACCCCTTTTCCCTCCAGTCTAAGCACCATGTCCATCCTTCCTGGTTTAAATGAATGATCATTATTGGTGACTTTGCTGACAGATCTGTCATTTAAGTGCATTTAAATGAAGGCCGTGGTGCAGCGATAGGGCGGTCGACCCAGGATCGTAAGATTGCAGGTTCAATTCCCGCCTTGCACGCCCATGAGTCCAAGTGTCCTTGGGCAAGACACTGAACCCCACCTTGCCTCTGGTGGGTGGGCAGGCGCCTGTGTATGGCAGTGGAGCCGCCACCAGTGTGTGAATGTGTGTGTGCATGGGTGAATGGGTCTGTGACTGTAAAGCTCTTTGGGCCTTGTAGGTAGAAAAGCACTATACAAGTATACACCATTTACCATTCTAATTTGTCCTATTATTTTGATGGAATTTTTAATCACAAAGTTGTAGCCTGTCACTTTGTTGGGGGATTTTGTGTCATGAATTTTCAGAAATTAATGCTGATTCTACTTGTAGCCAGAGTGGGACATCCTCTAAGTGGCAGTTTCCTGAGTAACCCCACTGCCACAGTGAAAGTGGTTATCAAGATGAGCTTTGGATATCGGAAGGGGTTTCCTTGCCCAAATGAATGAGTGGATTCCTGGGTCAACCAAAAATTGAAGAGGTAAGTGAACAGGATGGTTTTGAAAGAGGTACAGGAATCGGGGCAATGACCCCATTTTAATTGCATTTATGACTTTTCAACCTCATCTTCCACTTTTTAAACACATTGAAAGTCCAAAAAGTTTGTAGTGTTTTATTTGCTAAGCAGCACACCACATACAATTCAGAATTGCACAGTATGTAAAAAGTAATGTAAACATGTAAAATATGTTTAAATGTAAATTTGATCATGTTGTCAACAGAAACAAACATAATCATGCAGGGAAATAGTGGATTTTTCTCACCCAAGGAACATTTAAGCTTATTTGTTCTTTTTCCATCTTGTAGACATTGCTTTGTCCAAAAAAATCTTTATTTTCATATTATTGCTTCAGCATTAATCAGTACAGGAGTGCGTGTCAGATCCCCATTCCTCCATTTATAAACTCTTGGTGTACAGTTTTTTTTTTTTTTTTTGTCAAAGTTAGAGTTTGCCTTTCTTGTAGAAATTCGGGGCATTTCCATGTCTCAAAAGTCGTACTTACATTTTAAATGTCTTTGCCCCACCCACTGCTGATTACCTGGATCAGGTGAATCCAACCAATAAAAAGATGGAAGGGAAGAGTTTGTTTCAAAATGGGCAGCAATATCTTTTTGCCCACCACCACCCCCACTCTAAGGGCCTACTCTCTCTGGGCAATCCTTGATATGTCTGAATACTTTGATCTCAGAGTTAGGCAAATTTGTCTGCAGGGGTCGCTCACTTTGGATGTGATGAAGTGAACCGTGCCGTGGCTGGTTTACAAGGTTTGTGTCCAATATTCAGTTCATTGAAGTAGTCTTGATGTGATAGCCGCAGCGTTAAACAAACTGAGAGCAACTCTGCGCTTTAAAGAATTCCAAAAACCTTCTTCTTTCATTTATTGCTGGACGATAAACCAACACAAAGAGAGTATACTGCCCCCTACTGTACGGAGTCTGGATGGTTGTTTAAAATGTGAGAAGTCGGTACAGCAAAACAATCTAGCATCAGGTGCTTTAAACGTTTGTAGAACCAATTTGTTTGCTTGTGTTGTTGAATTGGACATGACTTCCACCTCGGTTTCCACATTCTGGGACAAGTTTTCCCTCCTTTTAAGCTGATGAAGATTCAGGAAGGTAAAAATGATGAAGACCTAAATGAAGGTGGGATGTAAAATAGGACTTTCACAGAAGTGAAGCAACCAATCCAGAAATTAAGCGTTCCTTGTGGTGTTTCAGCCACGCAGCTCTGTTCTGGTTCTTCCTTCTTCTCCATTTTCCTTTGCTCAGACTTCATCCCCCTCTCTTCATGTCCCAGTGGCTGATCCCCAGGCAGTTGGGTGCGGAGGGCGCAGGCTGGCGGGGGTGATGGATGACCATTAAGGCAGCTTATTGGAAACAGTCTGATTTATGTGCGAGCGCTGCCTCGGCCTAATGGCTTCATTTCTTTCTGCCGCCACATGATGTCACAGCCAAGGTCACCGCGGCAACGGCCCCCCTTTGTTGTGGCTTCGCTTGCTGATGACCTGAGAGGGAAGGATGGATGGAGAGAGGGAGCTGAAGGAGGGGACAGAAGGGGGTTTGGAGGTTTGTTTGCAGAATGAAAAGGTAATGTACGAGCGCACGGAGGCGGAGCAGGAAGGCTTCACAACGAATTCTGCTCCAAATGAGTTTTTACTGCTCAGCTTTCTCTGCAAAAGTCCCTCCACTTCTCGCCTCCGCCGCACTTTGCTCCTTTTTATTCCTGCCTTCTCTCCTTCTCAGTAAATTAAGAAACTCTTGTCCTTCTCCTCTTCCTCCCATCCGTACCTCCATGACTGAGGACAATAAAACACGCACACAGCTTTACAGCCTTCCTCAGACAGCTATTACTCACTCCTACTTTAAATGAGTGCCGTCAAATATATGAGCCCGCCATTAAGAGGCCGATCGATAAAAGTGCCATTAGAGGTGGAGTAAAAATGCTGATATTAGTGAAGCTCCAAACAAAATGTTTGATTTTTCCCTTCCACGGTTTCCCTGGATCCGCTCTGGCCTCGGCTCCTATCGTGGTTCCCATCGCACTTTCACGGATGCATTTTTGTCGTCATGAAGGCTTTACCAGTTCATGTTTTTTAAATTCCCCCAGAACAGTACTGAGAGCATTTTGTTTAGACTCGTTTAAGCCCCACGCCTCATGAATTTTGATCTCTCTGTAAAGTTGAGAGTCTGACTTTATCGTGATTCGTTTATTGACAGAACTCATGAAGAGGAGGCCCAGTCTTTCTGCTTCTCCACACTAAAAGTGTGAGCGCACACGTGTTTGTTTGTGTAAATTAGATATCTACTGGGGGCTAGTTGACCTTCCTAAAGCTCTGCACAACTCAAGTCTGGGTCAAAAATATGACAAAAAAGATCAGTGTTTTTTAGTGATGAAAACAGCCGATATAAACAGAGAACTAGCTAAGCTACACAAGCTAAGCAGGCCTTTCTGACATGGGGAAAATTGAAGGGACAAAGAAGCCTGACAGCTCATGGACGCCAATAAAGTCAAGAGGGGGGGGGGTCAAATTAGTGCAATAATTGTGATTAATTAAAAAACAACAATTCAACATGTTTTTTTTAATCTCATTTTGGCGTTGGACGATTGCTTCTGCAAAGTCTATTATTTCTGATCATGAACACTTTAAAGGGCACTATTCTGTTTATACCCTGGCCAATTACAAAAAAATTTATATTAAATAAATTATTAGCAATTTATTCTTAAATTTAAGTAGTTTTTCCCAAAAAGTTGACTATTTAAACTGCGATGAGACGGGTTGTCATGGCTCTTGTCATGACTCTTTTCCTTCTTTTGATATTCTTTTGTCTCTTTTTGTTCTGCTGCATCTCAGTCTTCAAAATGATCAAACTCCCCAAACACCTTAAAGGACTACATACAATCGCTTGTGCCCTTTGATGCTAGCTTGCTGTTGTGATAAACTGGGGAATAATATCTATCAACATGTGTATTATAGTATTCATAAGAAATTTGTGGTCATTTTTTTGGATTGGTCAGAGACGTGTTCCTACAGTTTTTTTATGTGACCTGAGCTCTCTGGACCTGATCATTAGACCTTAATTGTTCATGATAAAAAAAATAAAAATCCCCCTTGTTGGTGCAAAAGTAAAGTTTGGAAGTCTTCTATGATGAAAATCTTCATAAAGCCATTTTTTATTGTTGTGTTTTGATCTTTTACTGAACCAAAATGTCACCAATTTAAACTAAAATACCTCTAAATGATGATTTTCTCAGCAATTATTAAATTAGATTAAAACAGATTAATTATGTTCAATAATTCCAGTCATAATTAATGAATCCCATGACACACCTGGTAATTTCTCTTGAACAGTTTCTCCTCAGCGTCAAAGGGTTACATATGCAGTGTCTTTCTGAAAGTGGCAGGATACCATACAGCAACTTTAGCGGTGATGTTTTTTTGTCGCACGAACAGGAAAAAAAGCTTTGGATGGAAGAAACAAGGTCGTGATTCTGCCTGCTGCTCTGTTGAAAATAACATCTAAATCTCTGCTGCTGCCCGTCGAGCTGTTCTCCTGCTACGCAGCATTCCTGTGATTTATGATGAGTCCCTCCCTCCATTCATCAATGACGCCACAAATGTATAATTCAAAACATTTCTGTGTTGTTGTGTATTCGTTTCCTGCCTCTTTGACACACACACACTACTCCTGTGATTAGTTTTCTGCATGTACACAAAAGTGCTTAAAGGGGAATCTGATGGATGTCTGCTTGGAATAAAGACAGAACACTAGGTTCAGTTTGTTTAAAATCCTATGAACAACCAGGGTCTTTTTTAGTAAGGCTTTATACAAATAGGAGGAGAAACAGTAACTCAAACCAAAAGAAACATAACACATTTTTATCCTGTCCAGTCATGATTTTTCCCAAAAATCACCCACAATAAGTAGGTCAAGGAGCAAAAAAAAGGGACATGTTGGCAATTTCTATATAACTTTCTGCTGTGAGGAAAATGCACAGTTCATTTAAAGCAACTGCAGTCGTGTTCATCTCCAGCAGTACAGCTAGTGGCATGGCTCAGGGTTGTCCTTCTATCACCAAAAACGAGCTTGATAGATAATGGATCTGCTTCTGTTGTTTTTAGAATATTTTAGTCAGAACCTGGAATCCTGTCGATAAGGAGAAAATGCAGCTGTTTGGGGAAAATGGACTACTAAATGTGCCCAAACAAGTGATTGTTAACATTCAGACACGCAAATATCATGCTCTAATACACAGATGGTTGTGTAATCTTGGACAAACAGTGTGTACAACCACACCAATTGTCATGTACAAATGGAGACACTTGTTGTGCACATTTGGACACACCAGCAGTCATGCACACTTCAACACCCCAATAGTCGTGCATACTTGAACACACCAATAGTCGTGCACACTTGAACACACTAATAGTCATGCATACTTGAACACACTGATAGTCGTGCATACTTGAACACACTAATAGTCGTGCACACTTGAACACACTAATATTCGTGCACACTTGAACACACTAATAGTTGTGCACACTTGAACACACTAATAGTCGTGCATACGTGAACACACTGATAGTCGTGCATACTTGAACACACCAATAGTCGTGCACACTTGAACACACTAATAGTCGTGCACACTTGAACACAATAATAGTCGTGCATACTTGAACACAATAATAGTCGTGCATACTTGAACACACTGATAGTCTTGCATACTTGAACCCACCAATAGTCGTGCATACTTGAACACACCAATAGTCGTGCACACTTGAACACACTGATAGTTGTGCATACTTGAACACACCAATAGTCGTGCATACTTGAACACACCAATAGCCGTGCACACTTGAACACACCGATAGTCGTGCATACTTGAACACACCACAATAGTCGTGCATACTTGAACACACCAATAGTCGTGTATACTTGAACACACCAATAGCCGTGCATACTTGAACACACCAATAGCCGTGCATACTTGAACACACCAATAGCCGTGCATACTTGAACACACCAATAGCCGTGCATACTTGAACACACTGATAGTCGTGCATACTTGAACACACCAATAGTCGTGCATACTTGAACACACTGATAGTCGTGCATACTTGAACATACCAATAGTCGTGCATACATGAACACACCGATAGTTGTGCATACTTGAACACACCAATAGTCGTGCATACTTGAACACACCGATAGTCGAGTCGACTTGGATAAACCAACAGTTGTGCACATTTAGACACACAAATATATGGAAGCATTTCTGTTGCATAATTAAAAGTCAATACCAGAAATGATTTTTAATTTTCTTTTCTTTATTTATTTATTTATTAGGGCCCGAGCACGGAGTGCAAGGACCCTATTGTTTTTCGAATGTTTATTATTATTAGGGCCCGAGCACGGAGTGCAAGGACCCTATTGTTTTTCGAATGTTTATTATTATTATTATTATTATTATTCTACCGGAAGAGTCGCCTTTTTGAGGTCTTTAACATACCCCAAAACTCACCAAATTTGGCACACACATCAGGAGTCGCGAAAAATTTCGTATTTTATAGGAGATTGGCATGGGCGCACAAAAACGGCTCGATAGCGCCACCTACAGTGACTGTTGTCCCGAGCCCCCGAATACGCTTTAACGTACAAGCTTGATTTTAACAGGACATGTTCATCAGATGGAAACCTACAAAAAAGTCTGAGAGGACCCACCTGTCACTCGCACAGGAAGTCTGCTATGTTGATGTCAATATGTCATTTTTGCTGTATTTTGGACATTTGCAGGCCTCGTTCTAGAACGAACTCCTCCTAGAGATTTTGAAGTAATGACTCCAAACTTTGGTTTTGTAAACTAGACCCATGTCCGATGTTAAATTGTGAAGCTTTTAAGGTTTTACGGTTGTTTGTGACCGTGGCGGCGCGTCAAAAATGGAGGTCGTTTCGAAAACACGCCATGAAAAAAAAAAAGGCCATTACTCAGCCATGCATAATCCAATCTGATCCAAAATTGATGTGCATGATTGTAGTCTGAGTCTGAACACATCTGCAGTGAAAGAATCCAGAAAAGGTATAGCGCCACCTGCTGGCAACAGGAAATGACATGTTTTACTTGGAGCATCACTGCTCCAAGTGGGATGAGCCGACACACCTCAAAATGATGTCCACCTGTTGAAAAGCCATTGAAGTTTACTCTGATAAAAAACCATAACTTTCAATGTGGGGGTGTGGTCGTGACAGAGCGGCGAAATTGGGCGTCTCGCCATGCACACAAAAGTTGCTCTCACGTGCACATTCCTTGTCCAATCTCATTGAAATTCGATGGAGGTGATGATGTCACGGCTGAAGGGACGGAAACCCAAGTGCAGATAGGAATCAGGCTGAGACTCAAGAAGGCGCTTAGGAGCAATTTAATGCTAACAGAAAGCGCCACCAGGTGGGATCAAAAACACAAAACACTCCTCAAGAGAGGGAAAACTGCAAAAGGGAACAACTAAGCTCAGAGAAAATGCCAAAGGACAAAACAGACCTCAGTGTCGGCTGAGTAGGAAAACCACTGACTTAACAGGGACGCACCGACACTGAGGACTGAGTAGCAACAACTTAAATAAGCATGATTGCAAAGTGCAGGCAGCTGTGCACTCCTCCACAGAGAAGACCAGGCAGGAAAGGGAGGGGCCATCCAGGAGGAGCGACAGCTGACCTGCAAAACACAGAGGCAGTCAGGAAAGAGAACAGAAACACACCACACCGTGTCAGATGAGGCTTCCATTCTGAACCCATGGATATGAAAATCTTGGACGAGCTCCATAGCGCCACCTAGATATTGACAAATACATTTTATGTCACATTCTGAGCTATCTTTTCTCTGTGCTTTGTCCGACGTTCAGAAAATTACAACAGGAGATACTCACAAGGGTCTCCTCTCATCGTTTAAAGTTTCATGGGTGTACACCTGACGGTGCCTGCGCAAGCCACCGCCAAACAGGAAGTGATTGATTGCGTTGCAGTCAGATAATTAAAAATTCATAAAAAAATCAGCCGTTTGTATCACGAGGCTGATATTTCACAATGAGATGCCTCTTACATATCTCCAACTTAGATATACAGCACTTGCATGGGTGCACAAAAACGGCTCAATAGCGCCACCTACAATGATTGTTTTTGCGAGCCCCGCCATGTTCTTTAACATACAAGCTTGATATTTACAGGACATGTTCATCAGATGAAAACCTACAAAAAAGTCTCTTGGTACCAAGCTCTCAGTTGCACAGGAAGTCTGCTATATTGGTGTCAATATGTCATTTTTGCTGTATTTTGGTCATTTGCAGGCCTCGTTCTAGAACGAACTCCTCCTAGAGATTTGTGAATAATGACTCCAAACTTTGGTTTTGTAAACTAGACCCATGTCCGATGTTAAATTGCGAAGCTTTTAAGTTTTTACGGTTGTTTGTGCTTGTGGCGGCGCGTCAAAAATGGAGGTCGTTTCGAAAACACGCCATGAAAAGAAAAATGGCTATTACTCAGCCAAGCATAATCCAATCTGATCCAAAATTGATGTGCATGATTGTAGTCTGAGTCTGAACACATCAGAGGTGGAAGAATCCAGAAAAGGTGTAGCGCCACCTGCTGGCAAGAGGAAATGACATGTTTGACTTGGAGCATCACTGCTCCAAGTAGGATGAGCAGACACTCCTCAAATTGACGTCCACCTGTTGAAAAACCATTGAAGTTTACTCTGATAAAAAACATAACTTTCAATGCGGGGGTGTGGTTGTGACAGAGCGGCAAAGTTGGGCGTCTCGCCAAGCACACAAAAGTTGCTCTCACGTGCACATTCCTTGTCCAATCTCACTGAAATTCAATGGATATGATGAAGTTTCCATTCTGAACCCATGGATATGACAACTTTGGACGAGCTCTATAGCGCCACCTAGTTATTGCATGGGGCACATTCTGCCCTGTATTTTCTCTGTGCTTTGTGCGATGTGCATGAAATTAAAACTGGAGATACTCAGAAGGGTCCTCTCTCATCATCTAAAGTTTCATGGGTATACATCTGACGGTGCCTTCATAAGGCCCCCCCAAACAGGAAGTGGTCAATTGCACTTACTCATAAAACAAAGCTTCATAGCAAATCAGCTGTTTGTCTCAGGAAGCTGAGATTTCAGAATAAGATGCGTCTTACAAAGCTCCACGTTTGATAAGCAGCACTATAGGGTCTACGCAAACATTTAACCACCTTAATCATCCTATTGTGCTAAAAGCAACTTTTTGGACATTTTGACTCAAACAAATATTTTTATCATAACTTCTGTTTAGGTTATCAGCACCAAAATAAAAATAAAAATATATATGTATAAAATAAACTGGTCAACTCTAGGATTTTATTTAATCTTACATCCTCCAGCCCTTCCTCAGTCTCCCCTGCTGCGGTTGAAGATTTTTTTTTTCATGCTATATGCAAAAGTGTCTGTCCTTAAAGCCAACAGATTACAGCCCCCCCCCCCCCCCCCCCCAACCCCCACGGACATGCTGCTATCATGTTAAATGGTTAAATGTAGCTTGCAGCTCCAAAAACCAGAAGGAAGAATGAAGCCAAACGGTTCGAGCAGGGCATTGCTCTTGGGGCGGTCGCCCATGCCAGGCGGTCGACGTGCTCGGGCCCGCTAAATGCTACTTGTAGCTTTAATTATTATTATTATTATTATTATTATTATTATTATTCTACCGGAAGAGTCGCCTTTTTGAGGCCTTTAACATACCCCAAAACTCACCAAATTTGGCACACACATCAGGAGTCGCGAAAAATTTCGTATTTTATAGGAGATTGGCATGGGCGCACAAAAACGGCTCGATAGCGCCACCTACAGTGACTGTTGTCCCGAGCCCCCGAATATGCTTTAACGTACAAGCTTGATTTTAACAGGACATGTTCATCAGATGGAGACCTACAAAAAAGTCTGAGAGGACCCACCTGTCACTCGCACAGGAAGTCTGCTATGTTGATGTCAATATGTCATTTTTGCTGTATTTTGGACATTTGCAGGCCTCGTTCTAGAACGAACTCCTCCTAGAGATTTTGGAGTAATGACTCCAAACTTTGGTTTTGTAAACTAGACCCATGTCCAATGTTAAATTGTGAAGCTTTTAAGTTTTTACGGTTGTTTTTGACCGTGGCGGCGCGTCAAAAATGGAGGTCGTTTCGAAAACACGCCATGAAAAGAAAAATGGCCATTACTCAGCCATGCATAATCCAATCTGATCCAAAATTGATGTGCATGATTGTAGTCTGACTCTGAACACATCTGCAGTGAAAGAATCCAGAAAAGGTATAGCGCCACCTGCTGGCAACAGGAAATGACATGTTTTACTTGGAGCATCACTGCTCCAAGTAAGATGAGCCGACACACCTCAAAATGATGTCCACCTGTTGAAAAGCCATTGAAGTTTACTCTGATAAAAAACTATAACTTTCAATGCGGGGGTGTGGTCGTGACAGAGCGGCGAAGTTGGGCGTCTCGCCATGCAAACAAAAGTTGCTCTCACGTGCACATTCCTTGTCCAATCTCACTGAAATTCGATGGAGGTGATGAGGCTTCCATTCTGAACCCATGGATATGAAAATCTTGGACGAGCTCCATAGCGCCACCTAGATATTGACAAATACATTTTATGTCACATTCTGAGCTATCTTTTCTCTGTGCTTTGTCCGACGTTCATAAAATTACAACAGGAGATACTCACAAGGGTCTTCTCTCATCGTTTAAAGTTTCATGGGTGTACACCTGACGGTGCCTGCGCAAGCCACCGCCAAACAGGAAGTGATTGATTGCGTTGCAGTCAGATAATTAAAAATTCATAAAAAATCAGCCGTTTGTATCACGAGGCTGACATTTCAGAATGAGATGCCTCTTACATATCTCCAACTTAGATATACAGCACTCGCATGGGTGCACAAAAACGGCTCAATAGCGCCACCTACAATGTTTGTTTTTGCGAGCCCCGCCATGTTCTTTAACATACAAGCTTGATATTTACAGGACATGTTCATCAGATTAAAACCTACAAAAAAGTCTCTTAGTACCAAGCTCTCAGTTGCACAGGAAGTCTGCTATATTGGTGTCAATATGTCATTTTTGCTGTATTTTGGTCATTTGCAGGCCTCGTTCTAGAACGAACTCCTCCTAGAGATTTGTGAATAATGACTCCAAACTTTGGTTTTGTAAACTAGACCCATGTCGGATGTTAAATTGCGAAGCTTTTAAGTTTTTACGGTTGTTTGTGCTCGTGGCGGCGCGTCGAAATTGGAGGTCGTTTCGAAAACACGCCATGAAAAGAAAAATGGCCATTACTCAGCCATGCAAAATTCAATCTGATCCTAAATTCATGTGCATGATTGTAGTCTGACTCTGAACACATCTGCAGTGGAAGAATCTGGAAAAAGTGTAGCGCCACCTGCTGGCAAGAGGAAATGACATGTTTGACTTGGAGCATCACTGCTCCAAGTAGGATGAGCAGACACTCCTCAAATTGACGTCCACCTGTTGAAAAACCATTGAAGTTTACTCTGATAAAAAACATATCTTTCAACGCGGGGGTGTGGTTGTGACAGAGCGGCAAAGTTGGGCGTCTCGCCATGCACACAAAAGTTGCTCTCACGTGCACATTCCTTGTCCAATCTCACTGAAATTCAATGGATGTGATGAAGCTTCCATTCTGAACCCATGGATATGACAACTTTGGACGAGCTCTATAGCGCCACCTAGTTATTGCATAGGGCACGTTCTGCCCTGTATTTTCTCTGTGCTTTGTCCGATGTGCATGAAATTAAAACTGGAGATACTCAGAAGGGTCCTCTCTCATCATCTAAAATTTCATGGGTATACATCTGACGGTGCCTTCATAAGGCCCCCCCAAACAGGAAGTGGTCAATTGCACTTACTCATAAAACAAAGCTTCATAGCAAATCAGCCGTTTGTCTCAGGAAGCTGAGATTTCAGAGTTAGATGTGTCTTACAAAGCTCCACGTTTGATAAGCAGCACTATAGAGTCTACGCAAACATTTAACCACCTTAATCATCCTATTGTGCTGAAAGCAACTTTTTGGACATTTTGACTCAAACAAATATTTTTATCATAACTTCTGTTTAGGTTATCAGCACCAAAATAAAAATAAAAAAATATATGTATAAAATAAACTGGTCAACTCTAGGATTTTATTTTATCTTACATCCTCCAGCCCTTCCTCAGTCTCCCCTGCTGCGGTTGAAGATTTTTTTTTTCATGCTATATGCAAAAGTGTCTGTCCTTAAAGCCAACAGATTACAGCCCCCCCCCCCCCCCCCCCCCCCCCACACACACACACCGACATGCTGCTATCATGTTAAATGTAGCTTGCAGCTCCAGAAACCAGAAGAAAGAATGAAGCCAAACGGTTCGAGCAGGGCGTTGCTCTTGGGGCGGTCGCCCATGCCAGGCGGTCGCACGTGCTCGGGCCCGCTAAATGCTACTTGTAGCTTTAATTTTATAATATTTTTTAATGAATTTTAAATTTCAAAATTAAGCTGCATTCGTTGACTCATCATTAAAACGAAAAAGCAATCCGCCAAATGGCTTTTTCTTTTTCTTCTTCAACATCTGTCACTTAATTAAAATTTTTAAGAAAATGGAATTTGATTTTTAATTTTCAAAATGTTCTCTGGTAAATGTGTAGGAAAATTAAATTCTAAATATATCTAATTTGATAAATAAAATGGATTAACAGAAATACCTCTTCATTTTCACAACGTAGCTGCATCAATTGACTCAAAAATAAAATTAAAAATCAATCCTCCAAAATGCGTAGTCATTTTCTACTTCAACACCGCTTATTCTGTGACATAATTAAAGCGAAAATGCAAAGAGGGGTTTTCATTTTTGTTTTCACATCCACCGTGCGAAAAGTGTCTCATAATTCAATTCCAGTTAACATTTCCAGGGTGGAGGCAGGACGATACCAATAGTTGAGCACACTTGGATACACTAATAGTACTGCACATTTAGACACTTCAGTAGTCGTGCATACTTAAACACACCAACAGTCAAGCACATTAAGACACACCAATAGTTGTGCACATTTGGGCACACCAACTGGTCGCGCACAGTTGGATAAACCAACAGTTGTGCATACTTGAAAGCACCAATACTCGAGTATACTTGAACACACCAACAGTGGTGCACACTTGCACAGTCGTGCACTCTTGGACTGCAAACAATCATGCACACTTGGAAATGCCAATGGTAGTGCACACTAAGACGTACACACAGTCAAGCACACTTGCATTAACTAACAATCCTCCACACTAACAGCTGTGCACACTTGGACATGCTAACAGACATCCATCCCCACTCCAACAGTTAAGCACACCAAGACACAGAAACAGTCATGCAAACAGTCACTTACACTTAGCCACACACAAACAGTCAAACAAACAAAGTCTGTGCTGTTATGTAGCTTCCTGGTAGCTCCTTGGATTCTGCATTAGAAGCTGCAGAGTTTTCTTTTTACACGAATAAGGTTTTACATGTTCACAAATCACAATTTTTGTTTTTTTCATTCATATTTAAGGTAGAACTCATATATATTTTAATGTGTGTGTATGTGTGCTCATATAGTGCCCTCACAGTTCCTCAGAGGAGTGGTGCAAACACCATTTCTGCTCTGTCATCAATCACTCTGCCACTCTAATTTATGTGCCACTTCTGTGAGCGTTGTCGTTTATTTTCAGGGGGAAGAATATCGCCGTTGCACAGCTGTAGGGAGAAGTGGCTTCTCTTTCCAGAACACATATCTCTTTTGAACCTTCTGTGAGCTGAATGAGGTCTTTAGGTTGGTCTGAAGCAGAAAAAAATTCTCTGGATTCTTTTTTGAAAGCTGAAAAGTGATGGTTATTTTTGTTTGCTTTGTTTTTATATCTGTTTTTATCTAGAGAGTGTCTCCTTTCTCAAGGCAAAAAAAAAAAAAAAATGAAGAAAATAGGCAACATTTAAAATTCCTTCCCTTGAGTTTGTAAGGAAACCGCACTCATGTAGATTCTTTAGGAGCCACTGGGATTATGAAAACCCTGAAGCTGGTCTACAGATGTGTAGTCCATATCAACTGTAACAATGTGAGTATTTTGGGGGTTTATTTGATTTCTCATATTAATACAGCTTTTCAACTTTGCTGATCTAGAAATAGTAAATGGGCAGTACAAAAGCAGACCCAAGGATTGTCTGTCAACTTTGATTTAAAAGAAAACCAATCTGAAGAAGTTAAATGTCACTACCAGTGGAGTTATAATATAGATAATGAAATGTAACCACAGGGCTGAACACTGTTTTGGAGTTAAAGTGTGAGTATTACATTTTTTTACTGTAAAGGTTGGGCCGTTTTACATGGAATGAATGCAGACAGACCTGCTTTTGCTACAAGCCCCCTAGTGGTGACCTGCTGTACTGATCTGGCTCCTATTTGTTCCTGTATGTGTGTTTACTCTTCAACTGTTTACATGATTAATGTAATTCCAGTTACTTCTGAAGTGGAGAAAAGCAGCTTTGTGATGAAACGCAACACTTTGCAGTACTGACGTGTTTACGCAATCAATGTAAATCAACAGATTCTCTTTCTGTTGCTGAAAAAGCAGTTTTGCACCATTATACAACACTTTAGTGATGTGTTGCATGTCGGTGCAAAGCCAACATGAATTTTTCTCTATGTCATTATCGGCTGATTGATGTTGATCTCATGAACAGTTGAAGAGTTACAGTATGTATGATATTTAGGTGTTGCCGACGACCTCCTTAGTGTTAGCGGGTTAAGACTACATCTTCATATTTTCCTCATTTGCTTGATTTATCTTGCTTTAGCATGCAACAAATGTCACGATTTTCCATTGAATGGAATAAGAAATTGTCTTTTGCGCAATCGCACCACTGGAACAAATTGCGTCCATTGTGTGAGGTTCTACTGTAACAATAAACTGAGATAAATGTCTCTAGCTAAAGAGAGAACAGAGAAACTGCAGATAATGAAGCAGGTAACAGTTTAATGAGTACAGATGTTGAAACTTGACCCCCGCATCTTTGTGTTTTTTTTTGTAGGGGAATGTAGAAAACATGTCTGCGGGGTTCAGGCTGTTGGACCATGCAGGTCATGTCTAGATGAGGTCAATGTGAGGTCACTCCTGTTTGGGAATTCCAGTTCTGTCTGTGACTGAAGGCAATCCAGAAGTCTCTGCTGCCCTCGCTCTCTGAGCCCCTCCTGTCAGGGTGACGTACAGCAGAAGCTGCAGATGCTGAGGCTGCAGGAGGGAGCAAATGTTCACGCATGAAGCTGTGATAGTGCTTACTAAGACCTTAGTTACATGCACCCGTACAGTGTGTGTGTGTGTGGGGGGTTTTGTCCACTGTGGATGCTGTGGGTTTTTGGGTTGTCCTGCACCGTGGAGGGTTGTAGATATATCTTAGGAGGAGCGCAGGTGTGTCTTGCTTTTCCCTTGAGGCTTGTACTACCACCTCAGTGGATGTCATGAAAAGCGAACATACCATTGTCATGCATGTGGTAAATGAATCATGAAACGTTTGTAAAGATAATGTAAGTTACACCCGCTTAAGGCGTATGGGTGGTGTTGTTGTACAGTGTACACACTGGCCCCTTACTGACCACTCGTGAATGCTGGTGCTCATGATAAGTGCCCATAGGATGGCTGTAGGTTACCCACAGAAACTACTCTTGCGTTGCGTTGCGTTGTGTTGCGTTGCGTTGTGTTGCGTTGCGTTGTGTTGCGTTGCGTTGTGTTGCGGAGGAACAGATGTCAGACGCAGACATGAACAGTTCATTTTTTTGCAACAAAGAGGCACTGCAGACGGACTAGTGTAAATCAGCCTTAAAGCATGACTGAAAATTTTTTCTTCCCACTCCTTAATATTTAAAAAAACGACTAACTGGTAGCAGAAAACTTGTTCTGGTTTCCTCTTTCCTTTTCTGTCGCAGTGAATCCCTCAGATTTCGTCACTCCAACAGTTCTGGCTCTCTCCAGGAGAGCTCCTACTTGGCTGTGACAGTTTTCGGCGGGTGATGCAATAAGACTCACAGTTTTATTGGGCGGATGAATCACAGGGAGCCATGATTCAGTGTCGCTATGAGCTAAATGCTCCACGCCGATCTTCAGAGCATAACCTGATCCAGGCGGAGCAGATCTCTCCACCCTGCTCAGGGAATCTTCATTTCTGGAGCCAGATTGAATTATTTCTTCTCGCTGAGCTTGAGGAATTAAGTTACTGTGAACATAACCCACAATAACAGACTGCTTGTGTCGTGGACTCGTGTTAAAGGAGGCGCACAGCAGGATGCTAATTCGAGTGAGAAGGAAGTTAGAGCAATGCGGAAAAATCAAGCCCAGAAGAGAAACGCTCCTTATTTTGTTTTGACATCTTCACAATGCCTGCTGAAGTTAAAAGGATTGAGTGCAGCTTTATTGATTCCTTTTTTTTCTTCTTCAGTTGCGTCCGAGAGATGGCGCCGAGAAAATGAGGTCTGGCTTGAAGGTTTATGTCCTCGCCGGGTTGGGAGGAAACGTGAGCTGAGGATTCAGCTGGCCTTTTATTGTAAATGCGCTCCCTCTAGATGGACTTAAAGTGTCTGTTTTCCTGTCTATGGCAGTAGAATTAAATATGAAGGGTATCAGTAAATGGGCAGGAAGATTCCAAATGAGTGCTTAGGGACAGTTTCCTATTATTGTCATCTATTATCCTGGACAGATAGTGGTATCGGGTCCCCGAGCCGTCGATTGCAATCCGCCGCGTGTTGCTATGGAAGCCGCACTCAGGCGCCGTGAAAACTCGTTGAATGGAAGGGATCTGGCTTCACTAGCAAGAGTCATAACTAACACAAGAAGCTGTCGATTCATTGATGCATTTGACTGTTTTCTTATTTCTTAAACTAAAGGCAAAAGGCAAGAGAACTTCAAACCATTTTGGGCAAAATTACCTCTGAATGATACATTTTTGATGCTCCTAAGGCAGCAAAACGCTCCAAATAAGGCAGTCACAGCGACCAGAGAGCCTCTTTTTTGTAGCATATAATGAATATCTAATCACTGCTTTTGATTTAAAGGTACATTTTGGATCAAAGATTAAAAGAATGCAGGACAAAAAATGTTTTCAAATCAAAAAATGAAAAGGTAATTTTGACAAAAATACTTTAAAGACTCACTCAGAAGAAAATAGGGTTTTTTACGTGTTTTTGTGGCATTTTTCTGATGATGGAGAGCATATATGAAGAAAATCAAGATTAAAATAGCATTTCTGAGTACTTTATTTAAATCACTGTAAATCAGTAACAGACAAAAGGATACGGTTGGAAAAGGAGTGTAAGAGATAGACGTGTCCTGCCAACTGCCTAACCCTAGAATGGACAGCCCAAACCCAGCCTTCAGGAGGCGTAGTGGTGGGAATTTATGCCCTCTAAGCCTGATGGGCTGGAAAACAACCAGGTAAGCCAGCCTCACACCACGGAACTGCTTCTGAGCCGATATAAGGGAAGGGAAGATGGAAGCTCTGCCCACCATACCTCTATGCTAAACACAACAGCACCCACAGTGAGCCCCAAAAGGGAAACGCCACTGCGCCTAGCAAGGAACACCGCCAAAAAGCATTTATACAATGACTAGTGGCACTCATGCCACGAGTCCAGCAGGCGCCAACCAAAAAAACAGAACAAAGACACAAAAAGCCAAACCCCTCCCAAAGCCAGCACATAACCCCAACACGCCAGACAAGGACCAAGACCTCATCCTAATGTGCAACAAACAAAAACAGAAAGACACAAAGCTAAAGCACACCCAAACAAAAGTCACCACACACACAAAACTGCACTACAGGACATCAATAAAATGACGCGGAAACTACAAAATCCACCAAACCAAACCACACACTTAGACGAGCCCCAAATTTGTTATGTTTGACTCTTATTTGTAGCAACAAGAAGGGAGACGATTTTAACATCCACAAAGTATTTAATAAGTTTAGAGAGTAATAATCAACAAAAGAACAGGTAACATGAAGGTGTGGTGTTAAATGAGTGTCTGGGTGTGTGAGTGTATGTTTGTGGATGAGTTACAAAGCAATGGAACCAAACTGGGGGGGAAGGAATGACATGCTTGATGACTCTGAGAAGCATTGCAGCAAAGACTTGGACACACCAGAAAGACCAGAGGGACAGCCGCCTCAGCAGGACCCCTATGGTGGACCTTTTTACCGCCGTCATCTGATTCTCATGGAGAGAATGAGCACCAGGAACACAACCACACAGCCAAGGGCTGTAGCAGTGACATGGAAAATACACAAGCTCTGTTCTGAGGTATCCATTTGTGGACAAATAGATCCATGGACGTCTTTGTTTTCCTCATCTGAGCTGGTATCTGGATCTAAACTGCACGGCTGGTTAGCTCCAATATTGCCATTCTTGTTGCACTCGTGATATTGGTTTGGGATTTTGGCTCATTTCGCACCAATGGTCCCGCCCACAACTCGGAGGCGAATTTCTAATTACCTCCTGTGAAACTATTTCCTAGAAAATGACAGAGGTCTTTATTTTGGCTAAAAACGGCATAGCCTTGTGCATAAAAAATCCTTTTATTTTTTCTCATGACCTGCTTATATCAGGGCAGGAAATATTTTGTTAAGTGTGGAAATCAGACACAATTTTCTACAAAAGTGGGACAATTCTGTTGCAATAGAAGCTTAATTCCCCAAGTGCATCTTCTTGTAAGGCGTCAAGCACTTTGGCTCCAGGAGATGCCTGGCTGGAGGAATCCTCTCAGCGTGTTTGGATAGTGTCAGATGGTGGTGGGGTTCAGGACTCAGCCCTGCACAGACCGCTGTAAAACCTGGGTCTGTACACAGACAGTCACTCTGAATAATAGTCCTGCTTCTCATAAATGTCAGCCCCTTAAATCACACTCGGGCCGGCACCCCGTCTCACAGAGAGAATGCTTCATCACCGCTCAAACTACAGCCGCCCGTTTATTATGTGTATGTTTATGAATCACTAAGGAGACCTCGCATTCCTGAAGCCTGTAAAATGGAGAGAGGACAGAGACAAGCACGGACAGCTCGAATCGGCGGAAGACAAGCAGGAGAGACGTGTGAAGTGTGGTCAAAAATCAATACCGTAACTCACAGTCCCAGCCAGAGTTGATAGGAAGTGGAGCATTTTTGTGAAGTGCAGGAAGATGTCAGTTGGTTTCATTTGGTACCGAATCCCCTGCTGACGAGTAAAGCTTGAAAACTTTCTGGTCCGGTGAAGATCAGCTTCTGTTGTTGATCATCACGAGCCAGAAAAATGTGAAATTTTTTTTTTTAGGTTTAGGTTGTTGGATTTTTGCCGAAATCTGATCTGTGACATGTTGACGGCATTAAAACTCTGCTATCGATGAATGACTGTCAGACATGGAACTAAAATTCACTGAAAACAGTCACATACTCAAACAGAAAGCAGACGTCTGAATTGTCCATGACCTTTTGAGGAAGGTATTTTTCTGGATGGCTCTGCCCAGCTAACATTTCTGTCAGTCAGTAGCTAAATCAGAAGCAAATAGTTCATTCGCGGTTATTCTGCAGCTGAATGAGACATTTTGGTCTGGTACTGTTAATGCCTTAGTCCCATGCACCTGTATGGCTCAACCCCTTTACAGATGCTGCTGGTTTTTGGGTTGCCTGAGCCCATAGAGGGTTGTAGAGAGGAGTGATGATAGCACCTTAAAGGGGAGCACAGGTGTGTCTTGACTACCTTAAGGAACATCATGTACATGGAAAGGATTATTGTCAAGCGTGTGATAAATGCATCGGGAAATCTTCGTAAGGATAATGTATGTTCCGTGCACTTCAAAAGTACAAGTGATGATGTACAGTGCTCTTGTGCCACACACTATCAATTTGCGAGATGCAAGTACTGGCTCCTCAAAGAACACGATCAAAGTCTTTACACACGGGGTGTGCAAGTGATAAGTAAGCGCACATAGAATGTCGACACAAACTACACTCTAAATGTCTAATTTCCTAACATTCAGGCTTTGTGCACTAGCACGCATCTATCACTCACACAGGACTGCAGGGTGCACAGTGCACTGTGGGGTTCGGGGGGGTGGAAAAAATCGACATGACATGCCTGCGTCTTGTCTTACCTGCATGCCCTGGACAGGTTTGTCCATTTTTTAGCCTGCATCCACCCGTAAGGACAGCTGTGACAAAGGCATTTGCTATGTTTACACCTAATGTGATTGGCGTGGCAGGGGCATTCAGTTTTAATGTTAAGTCAGTGTAAAAACACACTGGGAGGTCCTGTGGCATCAAGCAGGACGGTCTGGCGGCAGCGATTTCCGGGAATTGAGTTACAGTGTGGCATCTTGCAGACAGTGCAATGTTTCCAGAGTTCAAATATCTGAGCTCAGGCAAAGACTTTGTGTCACGTCAACCAATCAGGAACTCAGCTTTGGATTGATGATGTGATCAGCGGGTGGAGTCCACAACCAACATGGCAGAGAATCTAATCGTTCTCCTCCTGAACTTTATCACATTTTCCTTATTAGTATCAAGGCAACAGTAAAAAGGTTCACCTTGCAGGAGTTGGGTTCTGAAAACAACTCATGATTGGTGAAATCTGAAAATTAGTCATCTTTAATTGCACTTGTTGTAGATGTTTTTAGGCTTTAAAACCCCTCATTACACACTTTCTACACTTTCCTAGACAGACATGAACATTTGTACACTTTTCTGTCTTGTTTAAACTCTCAAAGTTCAAACCTTCATATAAAATAAGTCCAGTATTACTGAATAAAAATAAAGATCTGATCGAGATAGAAGATTCAAGCAAACTGAATGCATTCTGTAAAATGCACGGATGAGATTGATTGACAAGGTCCACAGCCAATCAGGATGCAGAACACAATCTACTGTAAAAAAAAATTGTGCAAAGGTCCTCTAAAACAATCTGCGAAACAGGAAGTTGAACTGTGATATAATGATGGACATTCATGTCAGTGTAGAACTGTTGTCATGTATGAATGTGGCTCAGAAGTTTCTCCTTTAAAAGTTTTGAAGTCTCCATTGCAGTCGTTGAGACTTTCACACTGTTTATTTTGAAGGTGCAGTCAGGGAAACTCGTTGTTTTGAAGTTCATACAGGGACCATCAGCCAGAACTCCGCTCAGACTGTTTACGACTGCAGATGAACAGAACCACCTGCCCAAGAACGTCTGACAGATTCTGAAACGCAGCCTGTGACTCTGGACAGTTCTTTGAGCTTCGCAGGTGTCTGCAACACATCAAGCTGCACCACCTCTGCCGTCTTTGGGATAGTTAACACAAACGGTAGACTCCCAAGCGTCTGCCAAAAAAACCTTTATGCCGAAAATGCTGGAACTCCTCAGTTCAAGTTAAAAAGAGGCGCACGGTTTTTTGATCGTGACCCGTCTGCAGTTCAACCAGAGATTTATGAGGTACACCAGACAGATGTCCAACTGTATACGCACTGTACGCCTTCATGGAGCAGACGGCCTTTCCTCACTCCATTCCCCTTCATAAGAAATAGCCACATTCCTCGATTTTACTCACCCTTTGTTCCCCATCATGTTGTTCTCTGTGGTTCTGGAGAGCACTACTGTGTCCAAAATCCTAACCTTATTTGGTTCAGAGATTGTCTCTGAACATTTAAGCCTGACCTGTCACCAAAAAAGAAAAAACGAGAACAAAAGCAGATAGAGAGGTGCAGAGAAGAAACAAACATTTCTCACTTTTATGAAGAGAATAAACCAAAGAGTACACACTGTGTAACTGATTTAAGCGTATGTTCCCTACAAAAACGCAAAATTATAAAGCTATGTTAAGCAAATCGTGGTGCATTCAAGATGTTCAGCTGGGATTTTCTTTTTTTACCAGCTTCACTCTGCATTGCACAACCACTCAACACACACGTCAATAGAAACCCCGGCCTGCTTTTAATTGAGACACATCTGTATCGAGCAGCCAAATCTGCTAGTCACTCACTGAATATGAAAAATGGAATATGGGAAGGAGAGAAGAGGGTGGGAGAGAGATCAATGATATGGATCTGCATGTGGAGACGGAGCCTGCACCGTGTGCGTGCACATGCGCGGCCCCTCACATGTGTGTGTTGCGGGCGCCGCAGCATTATTGGACACCAAAATGAGTAATGACGCCGTCCCAGACAGGGCAATTACCACCAGCGCTCGTTTATTAAAGAGCGGATTGAGAGATGGTAGGAAGGAGAGAGGTGGCTCTGGAGCTGAGGGAATAGAGGATGAATAGATGGAGGAAATGACAGAGGGGCAAATGCAGGAAACTCTGTGTTTATTCCATGTAATTCAGTGAAAGTGTGCCGCTTCAGATATGCATAGAAGCTCTAGTGCACAAAGATCTAATTCTATTTTTGTTTTGGGCGAGCAGCAGATCAGTGCCCCTCACTGGACTGTATTGACTTTAAATTTGGACTACTTTATCTTGTTATTTAGCAGCTATCCATCACTGACTGTCCTGTCATAAATACTTCTGATCAACGTATACTACCAATTATTAATCAAAGTAGAAGCCCATTATGAGCATGAACACTGCATGAGCACTGAGGACAAAGATCTCAACCCTCAACCTCTGCCTCCAGACATTATGGCCAATGAAGGAGCCTCCTTACTATCCCTGGAATTGTAGGGGCATTTGGAAGGATAGGGGCATCTGAAATAGTTTTTTGAACGTGAAGTTTTTTAAAACCGCGTTGTGGTGTACCCCAGAGGAGAAACGCATTTCTTCACGTGGGTGAAGTTTACATGTAAATGTAAGTAGAGACTTTTTTGTTTTAGCATGACTTTTTAAACTTGTAAAACTAATGTTATCTATTTTCTGGAAACTACGTGCTAACATCCATCGCCAATCAGGAGTAAGGTTGTTCAAAGTCCACACTCCTTCCAACAAAAGCGGCTCAAGAGAATCTGTGACTGAATTCCCACCCTAACCCCTGACTACTAAAAAACTACATAGTGCGTGACTATCTAGTGTCCTGGATTTTAAAAGCAATTTGGACACCATGCTCATTCCTTTTTTTTTTCTTAAACGGCAAATATGAGGTCATTGATTTCACAAAGTTAAAATCTAATTAATTAATTAATATGAGCGTTTTGCGACGACCATTTATGAATCCACTGAGTTCTGAAGATGAAAGCATTAATCTTTTATTTTAAAAATACATTTAAATACATTTTATTTGCAAAAATTGTTCAAACGCAATGCATTGTGGTCTATATTCGCCAATCTAGTGACCATCAATGCACACTTTTTTTTGCAGAGACTTCTGAGACATTTCTAGGGCAGATTTTGGAATTTTTAGATTGGGACAGCACTACAAAATGGTGAACGTACTAAAGGGAGTGCAGAATTATTAGGCAAGTTGTATTTGTGAGGATTAATTTGATTATTGAAGAACCACCATGTTCTCAATGAATCCAAAAACTCATTAATATCAAAGCTGAATATTGTTGGAAGTAGTTTTTAGTTTGTTTTTAGCTATTTTAGCAGGATATCTGTGTGTGCAGGTGACTATTACTGTGCATAATTATTAGGCAACTTAACAAAAAACAAATATGTACCCATTTCAATTATTTATTTTCACCAGTGAAACCAATATAACATCTCAACATTCACAATAAAATACACATTTCTGATATTCAAACAAAACAAAAACAAATCAGTGACCAATATAGCCATCTTTCTTTGCAAGGACACTCCAAAGCCTGCCATCCATGGATTCTGTCAGTGTTTTGATCTGTTCACCATCAACATTGCGTGCAGCAGCAACCACAGCCTCCCAGACACTGTTCAGAGAGGTGGACTGTTTTTCCTCTTTGTAAATCTCACATTTCATGATGAGTTGAGCTTGAGCTAGACTCCATCCTCAACCCGAAAAGCCCCCACAAGCTCATCTTTGATGATACCAGCCCAAACCAGTACTCCACCTCCACCTTGCTGGGCGCTGAGTCGGACTGGAGCTCTCTGCCCTTTACCGATCCAGCCACGGGCCCATCCATCTGGCCCATCAAGACTCCCTATCATTTCATCAGTCCATAAAACCTTAGAAAAATCAGTCTTGAGATATTTCTTTGGCCAGTCCTGACTAACAGCTTGTGTCTTGTTCAGTGGTGGTTGTTTTTCAGCCATTCTTAACTTGGCCATGCCTCTGAGTATTGCACACCTTGTCCTTTTGGGCACTCCAGTGATGTTGCAGCTCTGAAATATGGCAAAACTGGGGGGAAGTGGCATCTTGGCAGCTGTACGCTTGACTTTTCTTAGTTCACGGGCAGTTATTTTGCGTCTTGGTTTTTCCACACTTTTCTTGCGACCCTGTTGATTATTTTGAATGATTATTGGATGATCACGCTTCAGGAACTTGGCAATTTTAAGAGTGCTGCATCCCTCTGCAAGATATCTCCCTATTTTTGACTTTTCGGAGCCTGTCAAGTCCTTCTTTTGCCCCATTTTGCCCAAGGAAAGGAAGTTGCCTAATAATTATGCACACCTGTTGATGTCATTAAACCACACCCCTTTTTATTACTGAGATGCACATCACCTAATATGCTTAATTGGTAGTAGGCTTTCGAGCCGATACAGCTTGGAGTTAGACAACATGCATGAAGAAGAGGATGTGATCAAAATACTCATTTGCCTAATAATTCTGCACTCCCTGCATATGTAGTGAGTAGTGAAGGAATTCGGACAAAGCATGTGAGATTTTGGCTTCTTAAAGCCAGTGGATACTTCCCGTTTGGAAGGGGAAGTAGGAGGAGTCACTCAGTCCAGTTTTCATATAAAGTCAAGGAACTGAACATTAGCAACTTAGCATTAGCATCTGCACATTTGTCACTTCTTTTTTACTTCTATATCCGCTTCTTCTATATCTGCAATGACTTTCTGAGGATCAGTGGTTCTCTTTTCTGTCTTATTGTCTGTTTGGCCATTAACTGTGAGAAAAAAATAATCTGATTACTAACACAGCTGAATGGAGTCAAATATATTGTTTTAAGCAGTTAATGTGATAAATTAAATGCCATACCAGATAATGTTAACTTTATGATGCCATAAAATATCAATTGTTTTCAGTAATTCTGTTCTGAATTGTTTGAATGTTTTTGGCCTTTTTTCTTATTTTTCTTCCTTTTTTATGATCAAGATAAGAGGTTTTCTTTGTGTCTTTTTCCAAGTTTCTTTAACTCATGCATGGTAATTGCCACTATTGGTAAAAAAAAAAAGTTAGTTAACCTTAAAAGTTAAAAGACAGTTAACAAGTCTTAATTTGACCATTTTCTGTTGAAACATTCGAACAAGGTTCGCTTTTGATTTGTGCTTTTCTTTGATGAATAACCAGAGACTTCTTTTGAAATCGTAGAAGGCATTATGACTTCCATTTCAAAGAAAGTTGAGTTACAAGTTGTGGTTTCAGTTCCATTTTTTCCTAACCACTTTCCTCAATTTGCTTTTGGATTTATTTGGGAAAAATGAAAAAAATAAAATGTTGGGAGGCACTCCAAGACGGTATAAGAGAGCCAGAGAGGTCATCCATGACAGCTTCTTGGAGACTTCCCCTCCAGGGGTCAGATATTTGACCTTCTTGTCTTAAACTCCAGCTCGTTCCATATTTCTGGATTGCAAACTGAAGAAAGTCAGTCTCCCACTCCCACAGACTCTTTCCCTGGGCACTTTCTTTCCATTTTGCCTTTCCTTTCCCATTTCTCACCTCCTTTCTTTTCTCACCCTGTCTGTCTGCATGTCTGAAATGCTAAGAAAACATTGTGGTTATGTTGGCTACGCTAAGAATCAGTCAGCAGCTGCTTGGTGATCAATGGGAAAGAAAACAAATTCCGGCCAAAGGAATTTGGGTTTTGAACTTTACCCACTCTGTTCATAACTCAAACACCATGCCAGGGAGGGAAACCATTTGAGAAATGATTGACAAAATAGATGTTTGGCTGCAAGTGTTTGTCCTTGGTTTTTTCTTTTTGTTGTTTTTGTATCCTGGTACAGTCAGCGTCCTTGTCAGGACCATGAGTCATTATGTCCGCTACATTTCACCAAATTTTGGAGAAATGGTATGGACATATAGTACAGACCAAAAGTTTGGACACACCTTCTCATTCAAAGAGTTTTCTATATTTTCATGACTATGAAAATTGTAGAGTAACACTGAAGGCATCAAAACAATGTATTAACACATGTGGAATTATATACATAACAAAAAAGGGTGAAACAACTGAAAATATGTCATATTCTAGGTTCTTCATAGTAGCCACCTTTTGCTTTGATTACTGCTTTGCACACTCTTGGCATTCTCTTGATGAGCTTCAAGAGGTAGTCCCCTGAAATGGTCTTCCAACAGTCTTGAAGGAGTTCCCAGAGATGCTTAGCACTTGTTGGCCCTTTTGCCTTCACTCTGCGGTCCAGCTCACCCCAAACCATCTCCATTGGGTTCAGGTCCAGTGACTGTGAAGGCCAGGTCATTTGGCGCAGCACCCCATCACTCTTCTTGGTCAAACAGCCCTTACAAAGCCTGGAGGTGTGTTTGGGGTCATTGTCCTCTTGAAAAATAAATGATGGTCCAACTAAATGCAAACCGGATGGAATAGCAACGCGCTGCAAGATGCTGTGGTAGCCATGCTGGTTCAGTATGTTTGTGGTCAGGACTGCAATGACTTGTACATTGGTCAAACTAAGCAGCTATTAAACAAACCCATGAGCCAACACAGAAGACCCAATACCAGCCTTCCACCTTTATTTAAAAGACAAAGGACATTCCTTCAAGTAGTATAAAGATCCTTTCTACATTCAGTGTTTTGAATGATAAATCTGGGACGTGCCTATGATATCTCTAGACTTTGGCAGCAAACGACAGTCTTTAACCTCAATACAACTACATAGAGGATGATTTGGGATTTATGAGAATTTTTTAAGGCATTTCTGTTAATATATATACACACAAAATGGAGGATATGTAAAAGGGGTCCAAAACATCCTGCCTCAAAATAACCCTTTAACCCCTTTGAGGAGCTGCGTAGTAGTAAAACCCCTCAGTTAAATACACACACAGAGCTCGGCAGACATGCTCGACTCATGACTCAAGCCCAGACGCTCGCCACTGTCACTGTGTTGGTCCAGTGGTGCCAAAGCAGCCGGCTCGTCCTCCCTGTGGCCCCGCTGTGTCACGAACACGCACAAAGGGGAACTGTTCGCCAAGCTTGGGAAAGACCAGAGTTCAGCGACATTAATAGCTGAAATGAATAACTCTCTCCTCCTCCATATCCCACTCATTCATCTTTTGGGAGATTTGGGTTTTGAAAACAAGGATATTTTTTCTGGGAAAGTACCAGTGACTGGTAGCTTGGCTGGTTTTCTGAAGGTTTAACTGGTAAAAAAAAAATTAAACTGGGACAGTTTGTTTTGAAACACATTTGCAAGTAGTTTTTTCTCCCAACTTTATCATTTGACAATACTTTAAGATGTTGATAAAAAGGAATTTTTGTTACATTACAGTCACTCATCCCTATACAAGCTAAAATATTTGGGTCCTTGAAAAAGGAGGATGTAGTCTTGTTGATGTAGTCTATTAATTTTCTTAACTCCAGTGTATCTGCAAATGACTGAGTCACAACTACCATTCCAGCTGGATACGGGCTGTCTGTGCGCAAAAAAATCGCAAAACTGTGCAGGTCACGTGGGTGGCAGGAAACGGCAAGGTTGAATACAACTCGGTTATGCTGTAGAGTGAAAACATTTGTGTACATTTTTTATTTGAGCATGCTACTAGTGAGAGGTTGTAGAGAACATGCAAGTCCCACCATAAAGTGGTGGCCAACATTTCGTACAAATCTTTCAGATCCTATGGACTGTGCAAGGGTCCTGTAAGTTCTGTTCACGCGATGAAGTGCAGGCCAGATGTGTGTCCCGCACAGAGATGTCTACTCTTTGCCTACACCAGACAGCCTGTATTTAGCTGTAAGGAGAGTTGCGATTAGTGCTTTTCCAACGAGTGTGGCGTAAGGGCACTGTATTATAGTGCTACCCGCACATCATAATTGTGTCCAACTTATCCTCACAAATACTTTACAATCATACATTCCATTTTCAATGAGCCTCAAGGAAACCACGAGACACACCTGCGCTCCCCTTAAGATGCGCTTTGAACCAACTTCTCTTCTCTACAACCCTCCTCAATCCTGTTGCCCCAAAGAGGTTTGAAAAGTCGTAAGATATAGTGTGAAAGTCCCAGAGTGGGCAGCACTGCATACTGACTTGATGTTAAACAAAAAAGGTGTTTATTAAGGGTCAGACATCTACTAGCTATTTGCTAGCTCGCCAGTTAACATTTACTAGCTAGCTAGTTGGCATTCACAAGCTAACTAACAATTGCTAGTTAAAATCTGCTAGCCAGAGTAGTATTCATTATCTGTAGGTTATAAAGCAAATATTGCAAACAACTTTCTGCATAACAGGATGGAACCTTAAGTAATTAAATAATTATAAGTACGTAATTCAAGTACTTTACCTTTTCTTATTTTTTTATTGAATTACTTTATCTTAGGTTTGATGTACTTTTTATACAAACCAGTTACAAATACATGAGCTGTTTTTATGAAGATGTTGCACAGCAGCACTTCAGGCAGATTCAACGCTCCAAAAGGGGTGTGGTCAGAGAAATACCTCATTGTGTAAATTGCGAGGCGTGAAAATTCACCAGTTATGATAAACAGTTTGGCTGCGTGTGTGCCTAAGGTTCACCTCTACTTCATATTGATGTGAGAAAGAAACGGTTTACTTTTAATAATAGGAAATATGGATTTTAGGAGGTTTTTTACAAACTGCAGTGATTACATTATAATATCAATGCTAAATAAAGAATAGTTGCTTACAGACCACATGAAAATGAATCAGGAAATACAGTATCTGACTTAAGTTACACTCTGATTATCTTTTATTTATTGTAAAAGTGTTCCTGGTGGTTTTTAATTATGATTCTGCTGTTTTAGCCTAAATAAAAATAAAAAACCTGTGTTGTTTTCTAGGACATAGTTTCTGCAGAGCAGCAGGAGTTAATCAGAAATTCACCCCTGAAATGTGGGCGGGTCTATTAGCGCAAAGTAAGTCCGCCCCACCATCCATCATCCATCTGTTTACACTATTACACAGTATATATCACTTGACACATACTGACCCCCCCCATTCCAAACAGAAAGTATTTGCTGGCTCCAAGATGCCAATATCCTATAGACGTCTATAGAGAAATAAACAGCTGTAACTCAGTCACTCTATTTGTCAGGATAAAAATTCTTGCTCTTATACCTTTTTTCCTAACATGTTCTTGCTAATCCTGATTTTCTTTCATGAAAATTTTTATTTATCACAAGTTATTCATGCTATACTGACCAATCAGATGTCTCAGTAAAAGCAGTGGTGCCCGCTGACCCCCACCTTGAACATTTGATTGGCAGATTCTCCCGAGCCGCTTTCAGTAGAAGGGATGTGGACTTTGAACAAGCTTACTTGTGACTGGCAATCATAGTTGCCCTAGAAATGTGACTCAGACCGACTCGGACCAATCACTGTGGTCTGGCTCAGAATGATGGCGCCCATGTTGATGTAGACATATATCACTGGACTGCAGAGACAGCAGCATCTAAATCTGCAGCGTCACTCAGACATTATGCTATTCCATCTCCCACTCCTCTTATCCTCCCCTCAGACTTCCTTTGGAGGAGCAGAGACAGAACTGGCTGCTGCTGTTGATTTGTGGGATCACCTCCCAAATATGAAGTTCCAAGAACCAAAAGTTCCTCTCTTCCTGCCCCATGATAACCCAAAATCCACATTTTGTGCTTTGTGTCTTTAAGTCCCCCTCCCTCCTTCAGTGTTTCCTGCTTTGCATGGCTCTGAGGAGCCTCTGATGATTCGCCCGAGTTTGACTCTTTTGTGCTAATTACAAAACTCAGCATCCGCTTCGCTGTAGCTTAATTAGTCTCAACACGAGAAGTTTTTCCTAAACTGATCCAATTAGTGCGTTAAGAATGGAGGTCAGGAGCTAAATTTTTGAAGTATCACTGAGGCATGAATCTTGGGGAAACGAAACTAAAAATCGTTTAAAAAAAAAAAAGAGCGTCACATTTCATGGGGACTTCATGAATGTCTTTGTTTTTCTTAAGGTTTTAGAGACTCTTAATTTTTTAATAAAAACCTGTCTTGTCCAACATGCAAACATGTCTCCAACCCCTCAACTCCAGGGAAGGGCGGACATTGTTTTATGGGAGATGAATAAGAAATCAGCATCTACTTTCAGCTGGGGGACACCCCTCCCCCCTCCCCATCTTTTGTATTTTTATGTAAAATATATTGTGAAAGGTCAGGAAAGAGATAGGGTGTTCATGCATGTATGTATATGTGTTCCTGTGTGTCTGTGGTCACTAGTGTAATTCCTCTGTGTGTTTGGAGTGGGGGGGGGGGTCTCCTGTGCATGCTGTGCTCATTCAGAAGTAGTGTCATGTGCCTGCGGGTCTGCTGGCGAGAGGGCGGGCGGGCGGCCAGGCGCCAAAGAAAGAGGTCACATCCATATTCATCGCATTGGACATGCACATGTAAAGCCCTTTTAATGTGCCGTGACAGGGCAAAAGTGGTGCTGAGGCGGGAAAGAGCGCAGCCACGGCAACAAACGCCGCACCAGGGCTTGTGAGAAGCCTCCACGTGCGCGTCTCCATCAGCAGCTGGCATCTCGGTGACCTGCAAAATTCAGCGGCTAGACGAGAACATCAATCCTTGCTGCTGGAGTACGAGAAAACCCACAATGTTCTTAAAATAACCAATAGGTGAAACCTGTGAAGTATGATAACAGATGTTTTAAATCCCCTCACTACACACTTTAGACACTTTTCTCTGACGGAATTGAATATTTTCACACTTTTCTTTCGTGTTTTAAACTCTTAAAGTTAGGAGAAAAATTACAAACTAAAGAGTAGAAACCGAAATGTCTCTACTTTGCTTTAGCCTCTTATTCATACCGTAATCACGTCTTCTTAAATCAAAGTTTGGCATCGCAGAAAAGCATGTTTTGTGCTCCCAAAGGTTTAAACTTTGGTTAACCCTCCTGTTGTCTTCACATTCTGTTTACACCACTGTGTCACTGTGTTACACTGTGTCTTCCAGATCAAAATGACCCATCTTCATCAAACCGCTAATATTATTAGCTTGATTCAATTTTAAAATCTGTATCTTATTTTTCTTGAAAAAAACAACTTGTTATTTACCTTAAATTGTGGGAACACCTAAGTTTTTCCTCTTTACCTGGGAAAAAGACTGCATTTATTCAAGACACCCCTCCTTGTTAATTGTAGTAATGTTTACAGTATAAGTGGTAAGCAGCATTTGTATAGTATTTCTATAGCCATAACTATCTAGAGTCAATGACAGAAAAATCTTTACATCACGTAAAAATCTGGAGAGTGAACTTGCATGCATACTGACCTGTTAACAATCTTTTCACATCTTTTTTTTTTTTCCTTCTAACATTCTGTTCTCACCAAGCGTGGTTCCTGCGGCGAGGCTGGCCGGTTCCAATGATAAGTCAATGTAAACACTGGTACATGTCTTGCGCCTTAATTTGAGCAGCCTTAGAGATTTGGAAACAATGCAAAGTCTTTGTTGAAGTGCCGAAAACTATGTGGAGCCAAATTTACCAGAGAAACCTTGGCAAACTTTTGTCACGTCAACCAATCAGTTTTGGTAGTGATGAGTTGATGATGTGATCAGTGGGGGAGTCAGAAACCAACATGGACAAGAAGCTTGTCATTGGTGTTGTGTAATCCACAGACCAGTGCAGGACAGCAAGTCGTCAAATTGGGTTATAGAGAAACAGACAAAAGTGGCCGGTATCCAGACGCAGTAGACAGTAAACCTCACCGTACTGAGAGAATCTCTGAATGATCTCATGAACTCAGACATGGAGACGCGATTACGTGATTACACTCAGATTGTCAAATTTTCTCAATTTCTAACATTCGGGCTGAATGCAACCAGCGTACACTTACATGTATCTCTTGAACAGCACGAAAAGGCTGTCTGCGCAGAGCGCAGGGTTTGAGGGGGTTGAACAAAATCTGTACGACACAGCTACACCTACGACCACCATTACAGTGTGTTTAAGTGCTCACTACGAACTGTCGCGCCCAGCATGGCTGTATATAAAATATGCACAAACATTTTTGCTCCACGGGCTTAGCAAGTGGTCTTTGATTGTAATATTTTGTGCGGGCCACCTACCTGCCCCTATCTAGCCCCTTCCTGTTTAGGAAGACTTCGCTTCTGCACTTAGGCAGAGATAAGGCAGCCACAAACTGAGTCTGAATCCAAATGGGCTCTGATTTCCGGCTATTGTTAGCTCTTGTAGATCCATGACCTTCTCCCTCAGCCTCAGGACAAAATAAAAACTCCCTTTTTGTCCTGAACGGGCTGCAGAAACGTCTCTGCTTTGAGGTTTTCCAAAAATAATATTGCAGTGAATCCTGTGAACGAGGTCATTCATCTGCCTGAATCAGACGATTCCAATGATTCGTGTGAATCCAGCAGAAACTCTGATATTTGTAGTGATGCATCATCTTCACATTATAACAGGGGCCCAGGTTGCGGGTTATGATTATGGATCATTCTGCCGCAGCTTTTGAAGCCAGCCAACCAATCAGGGGGGTTGGGCTAGTACAGGGACCACTGGGTGAAAAAAGTACGGTCACGTCAAACGAGGGTCAGAGATGGGGAGGCTGTTAGTGTGGAGCATCAGCAACGCGGTTGTTTGTGTTGTGTCCACTGACGGAGGCGGATCTATCCGGAAGAACAGAAGCTCTTCGTGGGACACTTGACCCAATGTCCTGAAGCTCTGTGCTCATTCCTCACCTGGATGGACCAACACCGGATCATCCCTGGGGCCATAAGGGGTCGCAGCGAGGGGTCGGAGTCAAAAGATGGGATTTTTCAAGTAACCCTACTCTCAACTTTTCAGACAGCGCCGGGATCCCCTGGGCTCCGCTGCTCTTTGTGGCCCAGAGTTTCAACAAAAGGCCTGAGTGGCCACGGGAGCTTCCCTCAGCGGACAAATTAAGCGATCGGTTTTCCACGCCGCTGTTGAGGCATGAAAACGCTCCCCTTGAACAATAAAGAGAGCCCCCACATATGTAAATGTGTTTGGAGTCATCCTGATTGGGTTTGTCCTCAGTTTCAGAGCCGGGCGCTCCCTCTGGGATCAGGGAACGCTTTGATCCTTTGTGCCCGACGCTGCACCTCAGTGGAGGCGAATCAAAGAGCCGTCTTCATGCGGTCCAACGGAGACGGAGCAGAGATAGCCTCTGGACTCTAACCTGCGGCCGGCTTCAAACGGCGGGGGGATCCTCCTCAATCATCATAAGGACGTCCTCTCAGCCCCGCGCCACGGGGGCACGATGTAACAGCCCGTCAGCGGCTGTAACCCAAGCACCAAAATTGCCTTTGGACGATTTTCCTGCTGCTGTTTTAAGAGCCCCACTCTGTCCTGAGCGGCCCCCACCTTCACAAAATATGAGATAATCGTTTTTCCCACTTACTTTTCTCAGCATGGGAGCGCAGGGAGAAAGAAATCGCTTGAAACTGAGAGGAGTTAGGGGGAGGCAGGGAGCATTCCAGAGCAGAGTAACTGCTGTGATTTCCTCTGCATGCAGGAGAACCTCCAGGAGGATCAGATGCTGTAGCCTAGCTGCCCCTCAAATGCATGACTGTAGCTTTTGTTGGTGGCACCACTCCTGCCCCCCCAGGCCTCAACCCCACAGGGCTGTGGAGGCTGCTCTTCCTATCATCTTCCTAATGGCCGCATCACACAGCCACTACGAACATTTTGCGCATATTTCACAGATGAAAATTGGTCAAAAGTGAACATACGTGGAAAAAGTGAGAACAGTTGTGTTCTTTCACAGATGTATCTCGACTGAACTATATTAAAACCACGGAAGAACTACAAACAAATCATGAACATATCACGTTAACCGATGTAGAACACGGACCGTGTGTGATTATTGTGCTGTTTATATGCAATTCATCAGTGATTCGTGCGTCAGTTACGTAACTTTAATGTTATATGTGCGCCATAGATGTGATATAAAATGTAGACATCAAAAGTGGAAAGGCGTAAATGTGCTTATGCATCTCGCAAAAATCACGTACAATTGCCCAATACACATAAGCTTTTAAACAGATCAAAACCAAATTCACATAAACACCCTTTGGCCGAAACCCTTGACGGACATCTGTGCACAATGACAAATGACAAAAGTAAGAAACACTTCTAAATTATGTATATATATGCACGAACAACCACAATCATAGAACATGGAACATGTACGTGGTGGTTTTGTGACACGGCCTTTACCTTCCCATAGATGATGGATGTTCTGATCCATACATCTGTGCTTCCTGCAGCTCTAACCAGTTTGAAATGTTCCAGCATGCTTTGCAACAGTGCCCTCCACCTCCTGCTAGACATCTTCATCCTTATTTCTGAAGAAGATTCTTTCATTTAAAGGTTATTTCCATTTAAGGTGCAGATTTTGTGACTCTTAAGCTTCAGCAGTGGTGCCAATTATTTATTTATATATTTATTTTTCCCAACTTGTCCTGTCCAACAGATGGGCAGACAGATGAGAACTGAAGGCCTCTTGTTTTGGACATATTTTACTTTAACAACAGGGGTTATTATTATACAGTGGTGCCAATTTAAATGGCGTAGATTTATACAGCGCTTTTCTACCTACAAGGCCCAAAGCGCTTTACAGTCACAGACCCATTCATCCAGTCACACACACACATTCACACACTGGTGGCGGCTCCGCTGCCGAACCCAGCCTACCACCAGAGGCAAGGTGGGGTTCAGTGTCTTGCCCAAAGACACTTGGACTCATGGGCATGCAAGGCAGGAATCGAACAGTCTCCACTGCAGCTTGGCACTCTTCTCCATTTGTTTTGTAGTTTTCCACCTATTTTAGTTTGTGCTCCACTTTGTAATTCTTTGTGGTTTTTGTGTTCAGGCCCACTGTGTAGTTTTGTTTGGTCTAGTTTTGTTTAAGTGAAGCTGTAGGGGTGAACTGCCATTTTCTTTAGTACTTGGTTTCTCCTGTTTATGTTTGGTTAGAGTTTGTCTTTGTTTTCCCTTTCCTATTAGTACAGGTAAGAAAATAATATTTCAGTTAGGTGGGGTTTTGTTTGTTATTTTGGCCTTGGTTCACCCTGAAGTCTTTTTGCTTCACTTTTAGTTCTTGTTTATTTGTATTTATTCATTTGCAAATTAACTCGTTATATTTGTACAGAGACAACATTTGGCGTTTTGTTATGTTTAAACTGGCAAAAACATTTACTTTTTATGTTATGCCCCTTCAATTACCCCCAGACACAAAAAGGGGCGTAACATAGGGCAAGACACCTCCAGCATGGCTCCACTGGTGTGTGAATGTGTATAACGACGTTATGGTCAGAGGGGCTGTAGGCGTGTGCTGGGCAGCTGTGGCTACATCAGTAGTTTACCATCACCAAGAATGAATGAGGACTGAATGAATAATGGACACACATTGTTGGTGCTTTAACAGCCTAGAAAAATCCAATCCATTATTATTATTAACACTTTGACTCGCCACCCAAAAAGGCCATTTTAGTTTTTTAAAAAAGCTGGAGGCAACTTCTAGCTTTTCTATAAAAACCCTTTAAATACATAAATATATTTATCAAGGTTTCCATCATCAATTTTTCTTTTGTTTAGTTGCAAAGTTAAAATCATGATATACTGTATAACCAATTTTTTTACTGCCCGGTTTGTGGCCGTTAATCCTTTAACACAGTGGGTTTTAGCTCCAGTGTTTACATTCTTTAGACCATCATAACTTTTCAACCATTTACGCAATTAATGCATTTGGAGGGACGGATGGACGGACGGACGGACGGATGGACGGACGGATGGATGGACGGATGGATGTACGGATGGATGGATGGTGACCTTGAGATCCCCTCACCTCTGTTTTTTGACAACATGATTTGTATATATCTTTAAATATGTGGAATTTGCGCACAGATTGATTCCGGTGCTCAACCTACTCCAGAGTGTGGTGCCCCGCATTGACAAACCAAAGCTTTTTCTGTAGTTCTCACCCAAAAACATCCAAACACTGTGCATCCTGAAAGGAGTAAATCCTGCGCCGGACGCCACTTCAATGTTTATTTTGGGCAGAACGTTCTCGCATGTTAACGGTCGGATTTATGGAGGCCTGAGCTTTGCAACTTTCCCCCCTCAGTAAATCCAACGTAGCGTTCCTCCATCTTTCTCACACATAACTGTGATTAATGAGCAGCAGCTTAAGGTCAATACGTAATAAACTGATCTATCTTATATTAAGTTTGCCTGACATTATCACAGGGAGGTAAATTTATCTGCCATTGATCTCAGACTCTCAGGCGGGGAGTTTGTCCTGCTGTTTCTCTCCGTTGACCTGCTTTTTCCTCGTTTTATTTTATTTATTTTTTTGCCTCCAATCCTGAACGTGTCAGGATGGAAAGTGTGGCGGCGCATTTTCACCACCTACCATCGCCTCTTGCACAAGGCGATCGACGGAAGGCCACATCCTCGGGATCTGTGTTCCTTCACATGGCTCGGCTCCTTCCTTCACCCCCGCGGTGCCTAACCAACCCGTGATCATAATGACGAACATCATTTATGCAAATGTAATTAGGCGGAGAAACACGATCGTGCAGCACCGGGCGGCAATGGAAATTTATCACTGAACACTCAGGCCCTAAACATTCAATTAAAATATTGAATTTCACTGGATTTAATCTAAATGTAATAAATTAGGCAGGGAAGGGACAGCTCTGCTGGGGAGCAGGCTGACATTTGGATGGCGGTGGCAGACATGGAGATGGTCATCGATTCCGCTTCTTAAACCCAATCCTCAAAAATGCAGAAGGATGGAGGGAAAAATCCGAGGGGTGGAAAAGGGGAACATCTGATGCAGTAAAGCGGCATGAAAGCGGTGAGCGGCTTCTACAGGAGCCGAACGCTATAGGACAGGGCGGCGGAGGACGCCTCACACGTGGCTTTTTAGGGAGGCATCCAGGGATCGAGCCACATATGGAGCCATCTTCCAGGGCCAGAAATAAAAGTCATTTTCTCCATTCAAGTCAGCAGGAGCCAAAGAAAACAAGCATCAGAGAAACATCCAACACCAGGCTGTAAGATGAAGCCATGAGCTCTTGTGTTACAGAGCAAACAAACACTGACACTGGTATAGCCGCCGTTTAGAACTAGTGTTAACAGGAATGTCACTTTTTTTTCCTATATCTGTTCAAAATTTCATGAATTTACTTAATTATTGTTCCGTCTTTTTTTTTTATTTTTTTTTTTTACTTTTTTGCCTGTTAGATGAAGCACAGAAGATGAAATCATAAAATACGATTATTGATCCCAAATGGTAATTAGGTCGTTCTAATATTGTTTCTCAGTTTTCACACATTAGCTCCACATCCCATTAGTACATAAAATGGAATGAAATATTTAACTTTACACAACAAAAAATGAATCTTAAGAAAGTCAAACAACCATTGTTTCAAGAAAAAATATCTGAGTTTCAGCTTCTTCCTACCGTCCAGACCTTTATGCACTCATCCTAAGAGTGACTTCTGTACCGATGTCTACATTCTACGCACACGGCGGCACGTGAGTCTCAGTTTCATGCTAAGAAGGTGCTATTCTCCCACTTCTCCTAATATCACATTAGAATTTCGTGTGGAGGGGGATCATCATTCACCACGAGCATGAGAACTTGTTTAATGGAGCCGATTGGGGAACCTAATAGTTGAATTAACGCTCCTTTTTTCTTCCTGTTCTTTGGTTCACTCTGTGTATAAAATATCCAACTTGACCCGGTTGTTGCTCCATCTCTATATCATCCGTCGGGGTCCTGAAGGTGTTTTGTCACATTTTGTTCTGAGTTGAAAACGAAAGAGCAGAATGAGTTCCGTCTGAATCAGTGCAACAAAACTGGGATTTGAGACGGAGACGTCAAAGGTTTATCCTGATGATGAAAAGTTACTGTTCTTAGTAACAAAACGACTAGAAATAGAATGAGCTTTATAAACATACTCAGTACACAGTTGTAAGTCAGTGAGGTAGAGTAAAAACCTAACATTATAAATTTCACAAAAGAAGTCTGGAAAAACTCCTAAAGATTAAAGATTTACACCTGAAACGCCAAAACATGCAGGAAACTGAAATGATTCACCTTTCAGCATATCCCTTCAAGGGGTCGCCAGAGCAAATCAACTTCTACAGATTGACCCCAGATGCCCTTTCTGACACAACCCTGTATTTTATCCAGGCTGGGGACAGGCACAGGGAAACCCAGGCTTGTGGCTACATACTTGGGTCTTGTCCGGTTCAGGAAACTGATGCAATCAGCTTTTAGAGGCTGCAAACACTGACGTGAAACAGTTTTTATGCTGCAGATTTTCAACATAAAAAATCAATGTTGAAAGCAGCAAAAAATAAATAACAATTATAAACTAGACTAGTTTCCATATTTTACACTCAAAATTACTGAATAAATGAGATTTCATGTGTCTGATGTACTTAAATTCCATTTTACTGTCAACATTAAAACCTGTGATGTTTAATAACTATTTTCCGACTAGACAACACTTTAAATATAGATTATCTCCAAATAAATGTTATGAATCTAACATTTTCTCATGTTTGTCCATCCAAATGTATCTATATAAAATGTACATTTAAAAGATTTTCAAGTATTTTGGAATATTAATACTTTTATTAATCCTTTGGTACAGAGTTTGATCTACATTTATTATATTTATTTAATGCTCTGTATCATTTATGTGAATGTTTCTATTTTTATCAAATTGTTTTGTAATCTTTGATTTTTGACCTTTACTTTGAAATCTGTTTTGTATTTTAAAACACCTTTTGCAGTCGTTGAGATTAAATATATTTGATCTGCTTTTGTTGTTTTCACATAGAGGTCTTGGGCTGCACTGTGGTGTAGCGTTCCAGCTGTTCGTTTGAATCCCGGCTGGGTCTTTTGTGTGAAATTTGCGTGTTCTACTTGATCATGTGTGGGTTTTGTCCAGGCGGTCCAGTTTCCTCCCACAGTCTAAAAACAGACTTCATAGGTTAATTGGAGATTCTGAATTGTACCTTGGTGTATGTTTGTAATTGAGTGGCCCTGCAACAGACTGTTCAAGGTGTATCCCGCCTTCGCCTAACAGTAGATAGGATAGGCTCCAGCAACCCCATGACTCTGAAAGTTATTCAGAGGGTTCTGAAGATAATTAGAGGTAAAAGTCCTCAAAAAGTCCTCTGAATATTTGATGAAAGGTTCTGCATCGTCTATATATGTACATGATTCACCACAAAAATGAAGTTGACAACATCAACAAGTCATTCAGACAAAAAAAAAGGAAAATGCTGCATGACGGCTGCAAAGTTGGTGAATATCAAGCGTCCCGTTACCAACCAAAGCCAGGCTTCATTATTCACTTCAATCTGGTCTTCACGCGTTTTGGATCAGCGAGCCGACATCAAACACCGACCCGGCTCCCATAGACGGCTCGCCATGATTTATTCATCCTCAACTGGCTTCTTTTATATTCAAAATCCTGAAACTGCAGACCAGAATGGACATTCCTGTATAAATGCCAGAGTTTAGTCTGTGACGCTGAGGCAGATACACATCTCGTACTTGATAGTGCCGCTATCTGTTACTCACTGAAGATCAAGTTTTAATGCAGGACTCGTGAGCCAGGAAACTATTTCTTGATACGAAAATAAATTGGTGACCTTTTGTCTGTCTCTGGAAAAATGATTTAAATGATTTTTGGATAATTGCGTCTCTAGTTTTAATCTCTTACTCGCTTAGTTCTCTTTATCAGCTACAAGATAAAAACAAAAAATGAAATGAAAAAAGAGAAATTTTCTTTTTTCAGTTACTGATTTCCGACGGGATGGATGGACAAAAACAGAAGTTTTTTTAATGACAGCTTTACAAGTACTTAAGGGAGAACTGAGTTAAATTATTTCTTTGGAATGTACACACCTTAAAATGTATGCGTGTAATGACAGATTTGGCTAAAATAAAGAGTCTAGAAGTTCAAATTCTGCAGTCCAGCTGTTTTTAAGGACCAGAATTCATGACGAAATATTTTATCTGCGCCAAAAAGGCGACCATGCTCACTTTGGATCGTTGGGAGAAGCATTTTCATTCAAGTTCATCCTCGTTTGTTCTTGTTCAGGAGCTGATTGGTTTGGTGGGGGTTGGTGTGACAGAGGATGATGTTTTTGGAACCCTCCACTCTTGATAGATGAGTTGCGGCCCGCCGAACGACTGAAATGTTGCATTGGACGTGCATCATGCAGGAGTTTTTGATGAAAGGGTTTGATTTTTTTTTCCCTTCCTCGGATCCCTGGACCGGGCTGCCGGCAGACGTGGAGGTATCCGTTGTCAGGTCGCTGTAACTGAGCGTTCTTCTACTTAAGCCTGAGACGAGCACTAATTCCCCCGGCTGCTCCGAGGTCGTCATGTTTTATTTACTTGACGAGACTTTAATCAGCTCCCTGATTTCCTTTGCAGTCCCACACCTCGCCTGGAAACACCGAATCCTCTTGGTGTGACTGAGCCGGGCCCGGGCTGACAGGAGAGGCGGAGGTGGCAGACGGGGTTGGATGGTGGTGGTGGTGGGGGGATGTGTTGTGTTTGTGGATGCTTTAAACGCCGCACAATGCTCATTTCTTGCACATACGAGTGTTAATGTGGCTGACAGGTGCCAGCTCTGTGTCAGGAGTGCGGTCGCACCCCCCCCCCCCTCCCCGTCATCTGCAGGAGTTCAGATCAACCCAAGCCAACACCCCCAAAACCACCACCACCACCCCCTTAGATGGCAGATCAGTTGTGTGCAGATGCTGCTGGGACAGCTGTGAAGGTTCAGACGTCAACGGGTCGTCTTCTCTCTGAAAGCGTGTTTACAGAACGGCGCCGTGAGGCGAGGAGGTTCAGCCGGTTGAAGGTGAACGCCTCAGCGTCTTGATGGCTCTGAAAGGTGAAGTCACATGTTTGCAAAGGTTTGTGCAGAGAAAAGCAAAGCTCACAAAGTTACAGGATCAGCAGCGCCTCTGCTGCACTTTTTCTTTCAAACTTTCAGTTTTCTTTGATAAAATTCCGATCAAACGGATGTTTTTTTTTTTTTTTTTGGTCTTGAGCGTTTCAGGAGTTTCCTCTGAAACAGTAGACTCCCCGGAAGGCATCGGTTTACTAAGACAAACCTTGGAGATTTCCTATCTTGGAAGGGTTGATCTTCCTCAGTGTCTCTTTATCATCATCATCCTTGCAGATCAATGGTGATCAATGGTCCCCAACCTTCTTTGGGCTGCGGATTAAAGCTAAAGTTGGCATTTAATATGTTCTAACTTCTTTTTTCAACTTTTTAGGGAAAATTAGCTTCATTAACGGCAAAATTACAACCCCCTCCCCCCCTTAAAAAAAAAATGCCATTGTAGCACTAAAATGACTCAGTTCAGGCTAAGATTAACCTTCATCATTAATCATGACCCATGGATACACACACTAACTTTTGTCTTATAACATGCAGGTTTTTTTGGTCTCTTTCCTGTATTTTCTCACCGTGGACAGATGCTCTAACTCAGTGGTCCCCAACCTTTTTGTCACCGTGGACCGGTACAACGCAAGACACGTTTACCGCGGACCGGTCGGGGGGGGGGTTGTGGTGCAACGCTGCAGCGCAAGACACATTTACCGTGGTATTTTCTCTTTAGTAATAATAATGATAACAATAATAATAATAACTTTCCCCTTGTCAAAGCAACTTTCTAAAGAAGTTTGTTTTTTGCTCATTTTGGTTGTTTGGGTTTAATTTTAGTGGGGTGTATCACCTGATGTTTGGTGTCGTGACTTTGACGTGCGTTAAGTGTGACACATATAACAGAGAGAATCCGGTCACTTTTCAAAATAAAACGTTTTTGTCGGAAAAAAAAACAATAAAATGGAAATTATTTTTTCTTTCTGTGCGTCCCGGTGCCAAAATTTCCCGCGGCCCGGTACCGGTCCGCGGCCCGGTGGTTGGGGACCACTGCTCTAACTACTGTATGTCTAAACTTATTGGAGGTTCTTCCTGTTTTAGTTTTTCTTCATGGCCGTCTTAGTTCATGGTCAAAAGTGGGGAAAAACAACAAAATGTCATCCAAATGTCACCTTATCATGCACCCAATCACTCCATCAAAAACACTCCACCTCTGATAAATGTAAGGGGTCACTCCTGCTAAAGTTTACACACCAAAAGGATTTCATCATCCGATGTTCTTTGTTTTCCCTGGAAGGTGAACCTCTTGTACTAAACCTTTTCTCTCCGCATCTGAGGCTCCTGTCTCCACACTCTCCAGACCCGCAGCATGTTTTTTAATATTGTCTGGTTTCTGCATCAGGAGTGCGGTCACTGATCAGCGCGTTTATTTATCCCGTCCTCACCGTCCGTCACAGAGCCAAGGCCACTGTCAGCCATCAGCGGCAAGAGTGACCCGGTCAGTTCTCCCAAAACCGGTCCAGGTCGGATCCGCACTCGTCAGAAGTATGATGGCGGACAAACCACTGTTGAAGTTTAAGGATCAACATAGTCTGGATAAGTTAAGATGAGTCAACACAAGATGCAGTTTTCTAATCAGGATGTTTATTATTAAAGGAATGAAAGGTTTTTGCCCCCTGAACTCTGATTCACACATGTAGATCGCTACAGATTATTCTAGAAATGTTCACATCATTAAGATGTTTCTGTGGGGTCTCTGCAACATCCAGCACTCTCACAAAGATCAGTTTAGTCGTGTGGCATTCAGTTCTACCATGCTAACCATGACTAGCATAAATATATGTGGTGAAGAAAAGAGAAAGAGGTTCTTACACAAGGAGAGGAGGAGTTCAGTCTCTCCCACAATCCTAGAACATTTGTTTAATCAAATGTCAACGTTTTCCTTTGTTACATTTCTGAGTGAATGATAGCTTTTAGCAGCATTAACCCTTTAAGACAGATTCTTTAGTTCCAGCGTTGAAACATTTCGACTAGGTAACTCTTCAACCGTTCACGTATTCAGAGTAATTCCAGTAGAACGTGATTGCGTAAACTTTCGAAGCGTTTCAGTCGCTCTAAGAACTTGTGTTATTTAGATCCGGCTTCGTGCACGCTCTCATGAACGTGCATTCAGTTGGTGGTGTTTATGACGATTAAATATGGAGCGACCGGGAGTGGGGTTCTTCTTATTTTGTTTATTTACTGTTTACTAGCACTTGATGGCAAATATCAAAGCGGCGCAAATGTCGCAAATCTCGCTCCAGACTTTTTCTTTCACAGCTCTATTCCTATATAGGAAAGACTCGGTGTCGTATAATTCCAGCTTGGCAGAAAAAGTTAAATATTAATTTCTCCTTTGTTATCATATTTACAACAGTTGGCACTTCCTTGTTTTGAAAAGGACGCGCCATACATGCCCCTCCTCCATCTGAGTTCCTGATTGGTCACGGTTAAGCGCACAAAGCCCGTTTACTAATATATTCATCAATAATACCACCATATTTACAGTACAGTGTAGAAGTTTTGTGAAATACTTCTAAAACACATTTACAGTCTTTGTACATCTTACAAAAAGAAGCTATTCAAATAGTTCATGGTGATTATGGGACACATACGAATGCACTGTTTGCAAAGTTGGGTTTGTTGAGATTATGGGAACTAGTGAAACTTAAAACAGCACTCATTATGTATGAAGACAGTAAGAACTTACTTCCAGTACGACAAATGTTCAAGGATGGAGTTGGGACGAGTCAAGAAAACAGATGAACTTCAAAAAGTAGTGCATTCAGAATACAAAAAAGAATATTTGTAGTGTTGATTTATGGAATAAATGTAATCAAATGAAGGTTTAAAACAGAGCAATGGTTTACATTTCTTTAAATGAAACATACAAGAAACTTGCTGAAACTTTACATGACTAGAAATGATCGATAAGAACAAATGGGGACGTGTCTCTTTTGCATAGGTGTCATACAGAGAGTAAATGAAATGTTTTGAAAAAAAAAAACCTCCACATGGTTTAAAAAAAAAAAAATTAAGGAAAACAATGCTTGTTCTATACTTGGAGCCAGCGACTGGACTATAAAACTTTCATAGCAACGTGTGAATGCGAGCATTCTGTACATTAATCTGCGTGTGACTACATAGACTTCAGACAGGAGACTGTGTTACCTTCGTCTACCGGTCCTGCACCCTTCTGCCATGCCTGGAGGCACTTTTCTTGTCTGGAAGGACTACCTGGTTTTCTCATTCCTTCTTGATCGGTTAGCAATATTTTGGCTGCTTTGCTAACCTTGTATAAACACACTAAAGGGCTTCAGCAGCTTTCATGGCTGACAATTAAATTGGTCTGTCACTGGCTGGGCTCTTCATTAATCTCAACTTGTCATTCTTGTTTATGCTGCTCATAATGGGAGTGTGTGTGTGTGTGTGTGGGGATCAGATTAGTGCAACAACTTTAGTTGTGTGTTTATGTGTCTCCTGTGTGTTTGTTTGCACGTTTGTCTGTGTGCACGTGTGCAGAAAATGGTTTTCTGAAGCGATTCTCATTGACTTCTTCACTGAACGGGGGACGTTTGGAGCATCAGAGGAGAACTTTCCCAAGAACTTGACAACAAATGTGCGCCGCACGGTTCTGACTGCTGCTCATCCAGCTGGTGGTCTGGACCTCGAACTGGATCACAAACCGATGCTAGCTCTAGAGGAGCAGACACAAAGGTGGAAAAAACTCAGTTGCTGCTGATGTTTCTTTACTGTCCCCTGACCCTGCTATTGTATCACCCCCCCCCCCACACACACACACACACACACCAACACACATTTTAGTATGCTCCCCACCACAACACACACAGTGTTTGTGTTGATGCATCTGATTAAGGAAGAACAAAGAAAATGTGGCTCCTTAAAACTCATCTTCTGTTGTCATATTTCAAAAATAATTGTTTCCAAAAAATTGTCATTCTTTAAATTTTAATCAGTTTCATAAACAAAATAATTTGTTTTTAAAAACGTATTAAATTTATTTTGTTATTCATTTATTTTGGGGAGAAAGACCAAACTTCAGATCTCTGCTGGTGATTATTGTTGAAATATTTTTGCTTATTTTTAAAGAAAATTTAAATAAATGTACCTCACTGATGAAAATTTGAGATGATTTGAACACGGAAATTAATCTATCTGACCTTTTTTTTAATCACAGTTTCTGTTTCTTTTTAGCCTTTCAAAATAAAAGCACTTCTTCATGCAATTTATTTGCTTTAATAAAGTTATAACTTCTCAGCTGTTTCAGGTTTTTACTCAAACTTGAATTGGAAGTTTAAATGTAATCACATTTTGTTTTGATGTTCAAAGGTGATTGAATTACATAAAGAAATGACTTTTCTAACCCGAAGAAAAAAGGCTGAAACGATGGAAGGAGGAAAGATCTGCGTTTGGAAGAAGTCATGCGTGATGAGACTCATGATAATGAACTGAGAACATTTGCACATGGCAGCTTCTCTTCATGAAGGTGTGTACCCCCCACCCCCACCCCCCCTGCAAACACTCACATGTATTAAGCCATAATTAGCAGGGTGCCCATGCTTCAGTGGGTGTGAGCTGATCAGTGGAGTGAACAACAAAGGGGGAGGGGTCACACAGACAGACGAGACGCCTCCATGGATGATTGACAGGTCGACACAGAAAACAGAAGCATTTCTTCAACCAAAAATATATAAATAATATATAATATATAAAATAATGAATATATAGTGTTTGTCCTGAAAAAGCTTTTCAAGAAAAAATACAAACTTAAGATGCAAAAATGTATGATTTAAGAGAATTTGTCTTTTTTATGTTTAGTATTATTAATTTATATATTTTTGTCTATAATTGCATTGCCGGTCAAAAAAATGTTGACAAAAAAAGTCAAAAGTCATGACAAAATCTCAATAATATCTTGATAAAGTTTCAAATGTTGAGCATTAATTTAAATGTGTAAAAATGTTTAATAAAGCTAAAAAAAAAAAAAGGTGACATGTTCAGATTTAACATTTACATATAATTTCATCAAAAACTCACAAACTTCGAAGGCGAACGGCATAAAAACAGTTTTTATTACAACTTTCACATATTCAAAAGGATGTGATTCATTTATTGGATTGAAAAAATAATCCTATTTTACTTTTTCGCTAAAGCTGAAGATAAGAGATCATATTTTCCCCCAAAAAAACACACAAACTTCAAACGAGTGTTGAAGAAATAAAGACATATCAAAGAAAAAAAGATTAAATAACAATTTTAGGATAAAATGGTGATTAACCTAAATAAATTAGCCTGTTTTGGATTAAAAGTTCAGATAAATATCTAACGATAAAATAATTTCAATATAAGCATTCTTTCATTTAGTTTCCATAAATAAAGTGTGAAAAAATGGAAAAGTGCAAATTTAAATTCAAGATTAAGGTGGAAATTGTTTATGAAACATATTTACATATTTATCCAGAAGAAAATCTAAAAAATCTGCAGCTTAAAATCGACAGTTTAAAATGAAGTTAAAACAAATTTTGGCAAACTTTTTTTATGAGGAAAGGAAAGCATAGATTTTTAAAGGACGGGGGTCACCATGTACAGTTTTGTCATTATTAGTTTTTACTCTTGTGCCTTCATGAAACTAGGAAGCTGAAAATTTAGCTTTACAGTTTCAAATATGCACAAGAACAGCTGATGACATCATTTCTCCCGGAAGTACATTGAATTTTACATCAATTAAAAGTTTTTTTTTCTATTTTTTTAGTAAGTTTCATGGCTAAATTGAAAGCTTGAAGCATAAAATGGGTTATGGATGTAGATCTGTTCAATGAAATTGATGTTCTGGAGCTAAACTCTCTGGTGTGTGTTATCCAGCAGGGTCATGTCTTAGGCCACGCCCACACACATATATCCCCAGACTTGTGAAGGTGTGCTGTAGCTCAGTTGACTCTTCGTCCTCATGTGACCCCCCCCCCCCCCCCCGCCTCATCTTCATGCTGGTCTGATGTGTACATGAGGCTAAAATTCATCTTTTCACAGACACAGCAGTAGGTTTCATTTGCATGGCTGCAGGGTGGGGGGGGGCTGCAGCCCGCTGGGCTTGTTCAAAAGGGGCGGGGCACAGGACCTGCACGCACGCCAACGTGCACGTACGTGCACTGTACTGCATCCCTACGCTTTTGTTCCAGCTGAGTAAGACCAGACCCGCGCCGTTTCACCTCCGGGTGCCTGCTGGGGTCAGGGGTCATGTGTAATGGCCCAGTGAAGCACAGTAAACCCAGCCCAACAGCAGACTGCCCCCCCCAACACACACACAAAAAACAGCCCACACTAAGACAAGTAGGTGTGTGAGAAGTTTGTCCGGGACAAACTGGAGGAAATCCAGTTCTTTAAAGTTTAGCTTTTAAGCGCTTTAAAGAATGAATCCACCTCCAGATAAGAGTGTGTTTGTGTGCAACCATTTTTAAATCCCTTCAAATCATTTTTAAACCTCCTTAAAAAAATGAGCAGCATCAAAAAGATTCCAGTGGAGTTGCTGACACACAAAAATATTCAAAAAACAGTTAAGATTGTTTTAAAAAACTTACAATAAACTGATATTTTGTCCACATTTTTACCAGACATGGATGATGAAGAAACTATTTAAGTGTGATCCAAACAGGAGCTCCATCTGGATATTGCTTTAAAAAAAGAAATAACATTATACAAAAATATATCTAAATAGTGGGGAGAAATTGTTCTATTTTTGTATTTGAATGTCTAGTTTTCTTGTTTTGCCACCTTCAATGTTTGTCTAACAAAATACATTTCTGATCTGTGAACCTTTTTATGAACTCATACCTTTCTTTAAATCACCAACCTTTTAATAAAGCTCTTATTTCTAGTCATGGTCATGTATTTACAACTTAAAAAGTTTTTAAGAAATTAACTTTCTACATATCAGAAATGTTTTTTCAATGCAGAACAGAAGAGAAAAGATGAAAAATACTGATACACACTAAAATAATTACTTGTTAAAAAATGTCATGCATAGAAAAAACATGTATTTTTTGAGAAATGTTTAACGTTTAGCATTATAGTGTGTTTTCTCTCTTATAGTTGTGAGTCTTAATCATTTCAAAGAGTTCCAATGACATGGAGCAACAAGTGTGTTTGTGTTGGCTAAGGTCACTGTGAGCAAACGCTGAATGCAGGAATAGTGAGCTCCTCATGAGAGCGCCGACATTCCATGCAGCCCCTGAATGCATCTTGTGCCGCGACGAATGTGACTTTTAAAACTGCGCATGAAGTCAGACTTGAAGGTTTGAACCAACTCTGGGACTAATGTTTGTGGTAGTCAAATGGGGGGGGCAGACCCCTAAAAGTTATTGTTGTAAGTTTGAGCCGCCCGTCAGAAATGATTAACAATGCCTCACCATCAAAAGTGGCTAGCGATTATGTTTTTTTTAATACGCAAAATTGAAGTTTGTCCTGCATTTGGCGGCTTGGTTTGATCCGACAATCCAACCAATGAAATTTCGATGTAGAAAATCTGTCAATCAAAGCGCGACGTCCTGTTCACCAGTCTTATTAGTTCTGGTAACAAAAACGACCAAAAAAAAGTTATGAGATTGTTAACAAAAAGGGTTTGGAGTTTACAGAATATGTGGACAAAAGGATTACCGACAGAGATGCAACAACGACCAACTTCATCCACTCTAGAAGCCGCAAAGAAAGACCGGTAAGTTCTGGATGAAAACTGCTGCTAGCTTATTGGCTAACTGCTAGCGGCTGTTACGTCACGGTTGAGTCTGTTAAACTCTGGTCTCGTTCCATTGTGTGGGCGTTCAGGAAGTCCAGCTCAGTGTAATCACACAACGTTTAGACTTTCCCAACGTCTTGTCATGTACTGTCAGAGGGCGGGACACGAGCATTGATTGACTGGATAAACTAAAGATGGACGCCAGAGATCATGTAGTGGGACCAATGAGTGAGCGGGACTGAAACGCGGGAAGCAGCCAGGACCGCTGGTAGTGGCAGGGCCGTGAGGGCGGCTGGACCTGGTTGGAGGCCTCCTGGAGCTCAGCTTTAGTTTTATTTGAGGTATTTCTTTAGAACCCCCCCCCCCCCCCCCCCCCAATCATTGGGTCATTGTTTTCTGTATTTATATATTATTATTGTTGTTTTAAAGGGCCTATACCATGCAAAAACTACTTTTTGAGTTTATAATGTCTGAGAGATCGAGTTATCTTACTTCTGAGTTGGAAAAAGGGCTCAGCAAAATAACTAAAATATAATTAAAAATGTTGATGGCCAAAGGTAATAGATTATAATATATATGGATATAACGGATTCTGAAAGGCTTAAGAAAAGAATGAGATCGGCCATTTAAAGGATTATTTCTGTTGTTGTTTTGAAGGAGTTGAGTCTTGGTTGCTAATAATGGGTGGAGCTCCTATAGTGTGAGTTTTTTTGGTTTGCTCATTTTGCTGAGCTTTGTGCTTTCTCTGTTTTCTGATAAGGAGCCCTCAAGTCTGTCCTTTTAATATTTGCTGCTTTCCTTCCTTTCTTCTTACATTTACTGCTTTAAGGTTTGATAGTATGCCTGTGTGGGTGGGTGTGTGTATTTTAGTGCTTCACCTACAAACATGAGATGTGCACTTCCTTGTGATTTGAAATACAATGATTGGGTTCCATCTATTGCATAAATAATAGTTTTAAAATGAATCTTTTGAAAAATACATATATTTCACTTTCTATTCAATCATGTATTAAGTGCAAATATGCTAACAAGGTTGTCTCTACGGTGGCCCTGAAGCGCAAATCACATCAACAAGTCACTCAACACAAAAACATACTAAAGATCATTCAATTTTATTTGTATAGTCTAAAATCACAACAACAGTCGTCTCAATGGGCTTCATAGCGGTAATTGTAAAGCAAACATAAAATCACTGATCATGAGCAAAAGAAAAAAGAAAATGCAAGATTACACTTTAAAAATTGAGGCAAAATAAAAAATAAATGACCTAAAAATGAAAAAATTTGGAAAACAGCAGCCATGCAGCTTTGAACCCTTCGTGTGCTACAAAAAAAAAAATAATAATAATAATCCGTGCACGTCTCCTAGACCTAGAAAAACCAAATGTTGCAGTTCCTCAAATGGCCACTGGGGGCTGGCGTCAGGAGGGAGAAATATGCCATTGATTCCTATGGTGAAAAACGTGGTTACAAAAATCAATATAATGTTTTTATTCATTATGTTTGGGAGTTTTTTTTTAGTGATTTGTCTTCTGGTTAAACATATATCGAGTGCGGGTGGGTTGGGTGGTTGAGGTGGGGGGGTGAGGATGAATCCCCACCCTCTGTTACAGATTTGAGACAAACCTGCATTTTTTAATAACCTGTAAATATTCCTTAAGTCAAAAAAACTTTTGGGAAGTGATTTACTTTATTAACTCATTTCTTTCAAGTTTGTATTTTTGATTAACAGCACTGACGTAACTTTGTCCCACCCATTTTTGGAATATTTTTGAGGTGGGCGGAGCAAACTCGGGTCAAAATGGTCCACTTTTGGATTTATCACCTGTTGGCGAGGTCAGAGATCTCCAACATGTCTGTGATTTTCTATGCTCCTCACAGCCTTTAAGAAAGCAGAAGGTGGTGCAGCTGGAGCTGGAGGGTGTAGCTACGTATGTCAGGGGGCGGGGGCTTAACAAAATAAAAGCATGCAAATATGTTATCCTCTGAGTGCCATAAAGAACACAAAACGTTACACCGTGTTTTGGGCGGGTCGGCGGTCTGCGTCTTGTTGCCGTGTTTACATGTGTGCAGTGATTTACTGCTGCGAGTGCTTTTCAGGAATGCGTGTTGCTGTGCTGCGGTTGATGGGCGGTGGTTAAAGAGCAGGAAAGTGTCAGAGCTGAGATGAGGAGAGGATGAAGAACGGCCTCTCTGGATCTAAATTATGGTCTGACACGACTCTTCAGCTTCTTCTTTGTTTTCCCTCAAACTCGTCTCAGGATCAGTTCAGTCGTATGGAGGACGCAGGAAAAATATCATGCAGTCTTCCTAGAAATTCCTTTGATACGCTTGAGAAAGTCAGATACTTGATTGTGTTTGGTAGACAAATTGGAAAAAAAAAGGATGTTCCAAAACAAAGCAGTCATTTCTGAGCTCCGGCAGCCGGTTCTCGTCTCAGCTTTACTTAGATCTTTGTCTCTTTATTCCCACCTTCCTCTCTCACCTGTGTGACGGCTTTGCTAACTGCAGTTGTGGTGTGGGAACACCTGGAAGAAGCTGGTGCCAGTGAGACGCACACTGACAAGAAAACAAACGTCAGGATTGGTTCTTTTAGAAATGCTGTTCTACCTAACCTAAAAGCTAAAATAGGGATCACATGACCCTTGCAACTGGAGCACTAGAAATTTCCCAGAATTCTCTACGAAAAACCAGTGTGGATCGATGCTCACTCGATCGGCGAATATTGTCCAGAATGCACTGCGTTCATACCAGAATGCATTGCGTATGACCCACAATGCATTGCGTTTGAATTATTCGAAGATGGCGGACGTTGCACGAGAAAGGACTTCAAAATGTAAGTATATTAAAAAGTATCAAGTATCTGTTGTAAAATATATTTTTAAATACGTAAGATGATATGTGTAATATGTTATATTCCTCAATCGACAACCTACATTGTATTGTAGCTCATCAATTTTGGTAATGCTAAAGCTAACGCGAATTAGCGTCGAAGGCTAAAAACAAACGCTGTTGATATTACATGAAAAAGGAGTGAGTTCTAACCGTAGTCATAAGTTATTAACACATTTTGTAAATGTGTTTATATATGCAGAGACTGACCAGGATGAGGAAAATCTGATCCGTCTTTGGATGGATCGTGGAGAAAGATAGCCTTTTTGTTTTCAGGCAAGCTCGTGCCGGATGGGAGTAAGAGACACTTGATCAGATTTGTATTTATTTATCATTAAACTGTAATCGTTGTCATGTTGGGGTAAAGGTTGTTGTTGAAAGAAGAGAGGAGAGGAAGAAAGAGCAAGAAGGGAAAAAGAGCGACAGGAGAGTCTGTTAAACTTACTTGAGTTTAAAATATTGTTCAAAAAATGTAACGTCGTCGTTGTTTTTGCAATTTGTTTAAAAAATGCATGAACAAAAATGAATAATTAACATGTATTATTTAAATCTGAGCCATTTTTAACAATCTCAAAAGGATTTTCGTATAAACATCAAATGTACATATTTACAATTTCGTTTTTAGATGTTAACAATTATTTTATACATGTTAACAATAATGGTGGTCTTCTACAGTCATGTGTGTCACAGATGGAGCTGGAAGAAAAGCAGAGATTTGTCCTCGCAGACAGACGCCACTTTGCCCGTCCTGCTGGTTCCTGCTGTGGCTCAACATCTGTGGCTCCAAGCAGTCCCCTTCACTGATTGTGCAGAACTGAACTGCAGGCAATGATTTTCATTGCAAAGGTTGGTTTTACTTCTAGTGCCCCCAGAAATATTGCTCTCCTCCTCATCTTCATAATGCCAAATGCTCTCTCTCCACCACAGAGCGTGCTCTGGTTGTAACAGGCCTGAACCACATTCCTCATGGGTTCCCTGTAGGGTGTCAGCAGCGTGATGGGATGAGCAATGCAGGGATACCCACCATCATCCAAAAGGATCCTTCAGGTGGGCTTGTTTGATTTACATGAATTGGGCTTTTAAGTAGAACCTGTGAATTATGGATTGATCCTTGATTCCCAACACAAATATCTATAAATTTGGCTTTAGAATCACATACAGCCTGCATTTGAATGAAATAAAAAAAGCTTACTGTTAAAATAACAAGCTGCATTTTCTTTTAGGGCCTTTATTCTTCTGTGGCAGCCATCGATGCTCCCCACAACCTTTTGGAAGGTGGAAGACCAAGCGAGCTGCTAAAAAACTTGAGGTGACTAATGGTAGTTCATTCCCTCTGGGAAGCTGGATGACCCTGCGCATCAGCTGGAGGATGCGGTCTGCCGTCCTGTGGACAACGTCCCTCACAGTGGACCGTGTCACGTCAAAGGCCCTGGTTACCACACCGTAAGATGTGCCACACGCCAGTCAGAAAAGAGCACCAGGACCTCGGTCTCCTGTGCCCCCCCCCCAGAGTGTGAGGAACCAGAAGCTGCTCCACCAGATGCTCGATGGTCCAGCGGGTCAACCGGAAATCCGGTCTTGGGTTGGACTGACCGTCAGCGTAAAGGGCCAGGACAGAAACCTTTATGTTTGCAAAGCAGTAGAGACGTGGAAGACCCTGGAAAATGGAACAATAATTATTTCATTGAGAAAATTAAATCCAATGTTTTGAATGTTTCATTTTATTTTGATGTCTTACATTTTAGTTTATGAAGTATTTATGAACGATGGAAAATCTCGTGTTTTTTTTTGGCTGGGTTTTTGGATTTTTATATAAATGTTTAAAAATGAAAGTATTTTTGTTTAAAACAAGTGATATGGTTTGACTCTGAATAAAAAATACTAAACTCTGAACTCTCAAGTGTTTTATGTAGTTAGACTATACAACTCATAATCCAATGTTGAAAAAGAATGTTAAACTCTTACCCAGCAGACTGTGTAACCTTGAGCACAATTAGTAACAAATGCTTAAGTTTAACTAAAAAAACAACTTTAAGTTTAGCTCACAAGTTGTTCATGTCTGGTCAGGGCATCCAGAGGAAATCTTCTGAGACGTCTGCTTCTCCTAGCCGCCCTGTGATGCTGCATATCTGCTAGTTTTCGGTTTGATCCCACGAAAAACGGTTGAATTATTGCCAGGAACACGGACAGATTCATATTCAAAGCCATTTTCAGTGAGGTAGAAGAGAAAACTACAGAAAAAAATGCCTCCTCGCAAGAGCCCGTAAATCGTTCAGCGGCACAAAAATAAAAAATAAAAAATGCCATGGAGTAATAACTTGGGGGTTTATTTATGATCAAATACATAAAATCTACACCGATGTGTTTGTAATTTTATTATTTATAAATCAGCCACATTTTCCATGTTCAGAACACAGCAGATGCATAAATACTCTTCATAAAATGTTAATATTTATTATGTTTTTACTCTGACAAATAGGTTTCATTCTTCGCGTTAAATAGAAGTAGTTCGCCTCCAGACCAGGTGGGGGCAGTAATGCGCCACTTTGTTTTCGTGTCATCCACCTTACGAACAACACCCGAAAGAGAAAAGTAGTGAGCACGGCTGTCCGAATTGCTTTTAAAATTCAGAGAACTATATAGAGAGCTATATAGTGCTGCACTATATATGGTTTTAGTAGTTAGGGGTTAGGGCGGTAATTCGGACACAGCCTGTGTGTGTGAGTGCACGTTCAGGGTGTTCTGCTCAGTTCGCTGGAACAGTAATAAAAACGGTTTCCTCTAAAGGAACAGAGACTGGTTCTTTCATCAACCCGCTCTGGAGACTCTGAACGGGGAAGTGAACCCCGAAGGAAGATCCGCCTTCGGCCCTAGAGAGGATCTCCCCTGCATTTTCCAACCACGGTCAGAAACCTCATTGCAGGAGGTTCAACAGCCATTAGGTGATGGAGGTGACAGTGAGCATGTCCACAGTATGATGCTGACCCCTCCCACACACACACACACCTCCATCTCCTTAAGCTCTCCTGTGTGGGAACACTTTGGATTTGTTGGGATGAAAGGAAAAGACAACTGGATAAGTCGAATGCTGTGTTTCCACATTTTATTGTTGCATGAAGATGGCATATGTCACAGTAACACATCTAATCTGTTAACACACTGAAGACGGCATCACCCCACTGTAAAAATCGGGTCTACAAGAAAAAAAATGTGCAAGTTAAAATGGTTTTTTTTTTCAGGCCAGTGTTAAGTATCCAAAGTTTTTGGATCCTGACAGCTAATAGTCGTATTATTTTATATAGCAGATCACCTACATAGGTTAATTTCATTATTGTTATATAAAACCAATTCATGCATTTTGCAAGAATTTTTTTGTACCGAAAAAAAATACAGAAAATGTATCAAACCGAGCCCTATGAATATCTGAACCATAACTGAACTGAGATTTTAGTGTACCATTACACCCCTAGTCAGCATGTGAAGGGTTTTGAACCTGCAACCTGGCTCAGAGAATGCAAAGTCATAAAAAAGGACAAATGTATGAGAGCAACAAGTTCTCACGTTGAAGCAAAGGCGCCAACAGGACACGCAACGCTAACTGCATCCTTGTGCAGCCATGAACCGGGTCTTCTTTTTTCTTTAATTGTAAACAGCAGATAAATGGTGTGTGCGTGTGTGTGTGTGTGTGTCAGTGATGTCACGTTCCTGTGTTTTCACAGGGGAACCCGATAGCTCGGAACAATCCGCGGCGAGCAGTTTTTTTGGCTTGGGAGTGCTCGACATAGCAGAGAGATAATTGCGGGCTTTGTGGCTGCGGACCCTCCAGAGATCCGGGGGATCAAACCCTCTTGGGTTTCAAACGCTTTGGTGACGCATTAATGCCTGCGAAAACATTTACCGTCCAGCAGATCACAGATGGAGTGATGTCAACGCAGCGTGGGTCCAGATCGGCCTCCGTGTCGCACAACGGAGCCTGTTTTTGACAAACTGTCCTGGTGTTAGATCTCTCATGTTAAAGCATTTTGCAATTGAGATCATTAAAAAAAATTATATATATATATATATATATATATATATATATATATATATAGTTCTATAAAGGGGGTTTGTTTGAAAAAAATGCTGGTGTTTGGGAAATCTTAGCTCCATTTTTATAACGTTTTACTATAAAATCTTTTGGAATTTAACTTTTCCCCCCAAAGTGATATTAAAAAGTTTTGAAAAGTGCTGCTCATTACTGATTTCTTATAAGTATTTTTTTAACAAATTTTTTAAGTTTATACAAAATCCTTTGGTCATGACCTTTGACCCTCTTGAAGAGAACCGCCTCAACCAAAACTGAGTCACCACACCAAAAACTTAATAAAAAAAACTTTCTTCTGGGTATTTCTTGCTAAGACGCAGGTCATCCGGAGTTTGAAGATTTTTGAACAAATCTGGAACAAGATTCTATTAAAAAAAAAAACAATTTTTTTTTGCTCGTTTGGCATAGAACAAAAAAAATTTGGGAAACCGGAAAACCAGAAAAAAAAGTTAAAAGAAAACGTTTTTATAGCCTCAGAAACAAAAATATTAAGGTACCCTTAGCGCAAAGTCATGCTCTTGAAGTTTATTTTATTAAGCCTATTGGGGATCAGTATAGCACGTATGCTATAAATGTACGTGAATCGTATTAAGTTTACTGTCAGATAACTTCATGGGAACATTTGAAGTTTACAAAGATAGTACATTAAAAGTAAACTTCAAGTGTACTGCCTCACTTTTAGTATAGACTAACTTTAGTAAATAGACACATTTTTGCTAGGAGTAGCCATGGAAACCCGTCGTAACTATGGATTAAACTCGTCGTAACTATGGATTAAACTCGTCGTTGTCTCTGACCCAATAGAACCAGAACTGTTGACCCGTTTTAGCTTCAGTGGTCAAATTCAGACGACTCCGGCTGAAGATCCTCAGTTTTGCCTTCACTCCAAAGTGTCTCAGGTTGTCGTTCCACAGGGGAGTTCAGAGTGTTTACACGGATTTTTGACTCTTTGTCTAATTCTGTATATTTGCAGTCTCCTGACCTGAAAATGACACTCAGAGCTCAAAGGAGGAGTAGAGGAGGCCAGAGTGTGTGTGTGTGTGTGTGTGTGTGTGTGTGTGTGTGTCTGTGTGTCTGTGTGGGGGGGGGTCCGACACCAAAACTCCATGTATTTTGACTTTTTGCAAACTTTTCCACGCGGAAAGCTTTCAGCTTATTCTAGCGCTGAGTTCCAAGTTGGATTTATTTGACTTTTTCCACTCACTTTACATAAATAAAGCAGAGGAGGGTTGCAGCTTGATGTTTACAGAAAGCTGCTCTCGGGGTTGACAGTCCGGAGTGACACCTCTGCTTCAAATGGACCCCGGCTCGTTTCCAAAGAAACAAATGGTGCTTGGCGATAATACAGTACACATGGTTTGGATTAAAGGCCCAGTGACGGTTTGTACCTTTTACACCGTAGTGTTTGAGAGGTTGAAGGGACCGTGTGGGATTTTCCTGACACACTGAAACTCTAGCAGTATAAATTGAGACGCTCTCTTATTTTTTAGGCTTCTTTTATTAATTTTCCTTCAAAATAATATTCTTTCATATTATTGTTTAAATATTATGAAGCCAAGGATAGAGCCCTGTGGTACACCAAGACTATTAATTGAGTAGGAGTTGCAACAAAAAGTATTTTTATTCCCAAAATTTAGGCTTGTTGAAAAAATATGGACTAAATATTTTAGATTTTTTTGAATGATTTTTTGATGATCTGTGGTAGGTGTGTCAAAGGGAAGTCCTGCAGGAACAGAATGTTCATATTGCATTCTCTGATCATAATTTGCAGAAATTTTTCCCTATTCAACAGTTCATTTGCTCTTAATACTGCCTTCCGTAGCATCAAAATGCCTTATGGGTTGATTGCAAACAGCTTTCCTCTTCAGATTTAGGTCTTCCTCCTGGTAAAAGCGGAAACATCATGCATAAAAACCACAAGTCAGACCAGCATTTGTGACTTTAGGTGACAAAAATGGCATTTTACATTTAGTATATGAGACTTCCTGTGCTCTGGGAAATTATACCCTTGATGAGGATGATTATAATATTTTATTTCTGACATACTTTAAAAGGAAAAATAAGGACAAAATAGAAGTACAGTAAATATCTGTAAATTCTCCCTCCATGGACTAGACCAGGAGTGCCCAATGGATCAATTGCAATGAAGGAAGTGTGAGAAGATCACGGGCCATCAAAAAAAATATATATATACAATCGTATTTTTTAAAAATTGCTGTGAGCCAATTATCATCCTTTCCGTGAAGTATGTCAATTAATCGCCACACAGAACAGAACAGTCAATTCCAGCAACAGTCCGCTATCAGATGTGGACTTTTTCTTCCTCACAAAGGTGTGAGCGTACGTTCAGCATCAGACTCCCAACTGTGGATGTAGCTACTAATGTGGCTAATTTTTTCTTGACTGGCTCCAGGTCCGTCACTCAAGAAGAATCTTAAACAGAACGGAACGCTCACGGAATGTCTCTATTTTCCGAACGCCGCCGTTGACGTCACAGCTAAGAACACATGGGTAAAGTTCATCAAGCTGTTGAAGGAAAAATGACAGAGGAACCTTTTATCCTGTTGTAATTTCACATATTCAGTCTAAATTTATCAACCAAATTCATATTTTAAAATCGGCTTTTTTATACCACGTCTGCATTTTAAGTTCCATATAGTTTTCAGAGTATACGTCACTTTCATTTATTTATTTATTTTTTTGCATAGTTCTGTGAGGATTTAAAAAAAATAAATAGCAACAACAGTTTTTGCTACAGACAGAAACAAACAGAAGACGCGTCGCTCAGTCGTACGCTAGTTGTTCAATTGTTCCAAAGCAACACAGAGGATGAGGATTTCAACTATTATAGTGATGTAAAGTAGTAAAAGTGTTTAGTTGACTTGTTAGCATGTTCCTTATGCTATTGTTATTGAAATAATTGTTGTGTTGTGCATAATACACTAGTAATATTCTCAATTCCTTCTATGTTCCATGAAGCTAAAATACAGTTACAGTAGTGAAGCCAGCAGATATTCTGTCTATTGCTGTTATCTATTCAGTATTGTGATTTGCCTTTCAAAATAAAATGTCTGTTCTTGTTCCTGTATTTTGTCAAATTTATTTATCCCAAAGTAGCAATTTATGGATGATTTTCTCTACTTCGTTGTGCTTTTTTGGCTGCTGTAATTGACACTATTCTGTTCCATTTAAATCTCCACACAATAACAATTATATTCATAAATAAATACAAATGTGTCAAAGTTCATTGAAATGTATTTCTATCTATCAATAATCATATTAACTTCCTTGGGTTTAGAGTTTGTGTTGTTTACCTCTCTCCCGATGAGCGTAATCTAACCTAAAACTGTATTTATACTCACATTTTTGCAGACACACTGATTTATCATCTTCATTTTGATTGTTTATTTTTCATAATCCTGCATCCTTAAACTCAGCATGTAATCTATCTGTTACACACCTCACATAACTTGGCCTCCCTGGAACAATCTGATAAGGCTTTCACAAATATTTCTCTCATTTTCCATGTAGCACCTTCAGACGGGCTCGGTCTGTGACTTATTACTTTAGAAATGAACTGAAACTGAACTGATTTGATGCATCTTGGGGTTGTTGGGTTTTTTTTTTTTTTGGGGGGGGGGGGGGGTGTTAGGGGCTGATTGGCCCGCCTGACAGAGAGAAACGCAAGGAAGCCGAGCTGGAAGAAGGGCCCGCCGGGTTTTATGAGCCATTAAAGTTTTATTCATCCCTGCACCAAAGCAGCCTTCGGCCAAAGGGTCACCGTGCTTTAAATAAACTCCCATCATTTCTGCCCAACCCCCCAATATCTGTCTTCTGGCACCCAACCCCTCCACCCTCAGTCTAATGGACTGTTTATTGTTTGATGTTAAACTCCGACTTCATCGTTTTTCCCCTCTCTGGTTCTTTAGAGGGTTTTTTTGTTGTGTGTGTTTGTTGCTTCATTTCTGCATGTGAGTGTGAAGTCATTCATGTTTGAGTCCAACATACGTGCAGAATGTCTATAAATTCCTGCTTGGTGGTGTTCTTCCCAGGAAAAGAGGCTTTCCAGCTGTCTTTCCCACATTTGACAGCAGGTGAAGAGACTGTTTTGGGGGTGTTTTTGGGAGAAAAGAACACAGATTTCCATGGCAACACAAACTGCCCATCACTTGATCCCAAATATTTGCGAATGAAACCAAATTCCACTAGAAGGGAGACCTGGGCTGTTTTCCGAGGTATTTAGCCGGATCCGGAGCAGATTTTTAGGGGAAGCAAGGCAGGGAGGGAGCGGCGGAGGCTGTGCTCACACTTGCGTTAGCGCAGCGTGAAAGTGTGTTACCGCTGTGCTGCAGCAGCTGGGGTGTCAGAGCGCAGGGATCCCACAGAGGAAACAAAAGAGATTAGTTTTGGCTTAACTTTTTCCACACTGCAGTGAAACTACGCCTGGCAAGGAGCCACAGCGGCCTGCCAGCTTCATGCTAACACGCACTCCTGTAGGGAATCTGCAGGAGCAGAGAGCAAACTTTAGTTCTAACTAGCAGGTCATTTAAAAGGGGACCCCCTCCCCTCCCCCCCCCCCCCCCCCTAAAAAAAATACAAAAATAAAAATACATATTTGGCTTTTAAATGTGTGTTTTGCAACTCACACTAGCTAAAAACAACACTATATGAGGCACTAATTAAAATAAACACCTCAATCAAACATACATACATTCTCTTAACTAACAGTAACTGAGAAACCCTGACTACATTAAACTGTATCAGCCAAGGAAAAGGTGAAATTGTAAGAAAAACGGTTAATTTTGCTGAAATGAAGGAGATAAATGACATCCTAACTGCTAAATTAGATTACTGCAGTAACAGGAAGCTACATTTTATGTCTTGTAAATGCTACAGAAAAAAGATTAATTAAAGATTAACAAAAGAATGGGGAAAAAAAAGCTACAGAGAAACCAAAAAAATAAGTCTTTTTAAATTTGCTGTCTTGAATTCAAAAGTACAGCATTAAAAGCTAACGCTACTTTAATTGGGCGGCACAAAGTTTAGCTAAACCTAAATAACACAACTTCATTTGCTAAACAAAATTAAAAAATGTACGATGCAAGAACATTTTTCTGGAAAAAAACGGAACCGTAAGCTAATGACTAATCCTTACTTTGCTAAATAATGTTACGCTAGCTGGAAAAATTCAGGTCAAAGCAGCAGAATTATGCTAATAAAAGAAAAATGAAAATTCTATACAATGATGCTGAATTCATTGTTAACATTAAAGAGGTTAAGCTAAATTATTAAAATCTTAATTTAGAAAACAAAAGCTTAACCTTTGGGGTCAAATGCTAAATTAGCTAAAGAAGCTAATTCAGATTAAACATTATAGAAGCTAACGGCAATGCTATCACTATAATTAGCTAAATGAGCATGTTAAACTACGTTATAAAAGCTGGATATCTCCGTCAAACTTAACAAATAAATAAATAAATCAAATTAATTGAATAAATAAATAATGTATAAATATATAGATAGATAGAAAAACCGAATCTAAAAAGAAACCTATGACTTTTTTTAAAGGTCTAATGTTTCTGGGTCCGGACATGGAGGACTACAACAGGCATTTTTACTGGTTTGGAAGATGAAAACATTGATAAAGTTATAAATCAAAAATTATATCAGGAAGGTCTTTGATGGAGTGAACCTTGCAGCACTGGGAGAATAAAGCCCTGCGATTGTCTGGGTGTTTGTGCGACACACAGTTGGGGCTGCAGCGGCTCTTTCTTGTGTTTATCTCACAGTGGCTGCTGTCGTAACTTTCCACGCTGTGAAATCTGCTGTCATGGTTTCCCAAACCACCACCGTTTTGCACGTCTTTGCTGCCTGTTCATCGGGGCACCAGCCGCCTCATTTCCTCGCCGCTCTGCAGACGGGAGATTCACTTTTGCGGGATGGAAGTGATGTTTGGAGAGCTCTCTTACCGTGTTGTGTTTGGGCTGACCCTGCGCTCAACTTTGACCCCTGACCCCTGCACAGATCTGTCATGAGAGGGAGCTGCTTAACAAAATGAAGCCCAGTTCAAGAGTCACAAAGACGGAGGCCGAGCGAGCTTTACCGCACACAGAGGACTCATTTATCCTCCCTGCACTGCAGTTTCTGTCCTCCTCTCCCATGCTTTCTCCTTTGTTTTAACCGTGGTTCCTCTACCTCTGCTTCTGGTTGTGTTCCCCTCTCCGCAATCTTCTCACCCCTGCCGGTTGGGTTTGGACAGCAGGGCAACGGATCTGTACCTGTGGCGGCGAAAAGCAGCGGGATTCTGGGACGGAGGCATTAATGAGAGCGAGGCCTCGTCAGCCGAGAGAAATGTATGCTAATGATATGCAGACGGCAGAAGCGGGCCAGGCAAATGCTGGCCCAGCTCCTGCTGAGCTCCGAGGAAGATGAGCGGCTCAGGTCAGAAGAATAGGAACAAAACAAAAAAACCTCCTCCTCCTCCTTCTCCTCGTCTTTCTGCTTCTCCTTCGGCCTGCATCCCAGAGCGCGCAGGAGGAGGCGAGCCGGTAAAATCTGAGAAATGAGGCTTGTGTTGTGGTTTGTGTGGCCGTGTGTGTTTGCTCCGGCTCCGTGGGACGCTGCAGAGAAAACACCTTCACAGTAAAAAATTCAAATGACTCAAACCGTTTACTCTGAAAGCGAAGGACGTCCAGCTTCACAGAGAATTCTGCGGGCTGTGAAGACGCGGCTCAACCATCAATCAGAAAGCTTTTTTTTTTTAAAGTGTAGATTTTTAGCCTTTTAGGAAACAGAACCTCTATATTTATGTGCGCAATTAACCAAACGTTAAAAATCTGCTGCACAAGTAAATAAAAGGCAATGAAATCCATGAAAACAATTATAAATCCCCTTCATAAGATTTAAAGACAAAACATTTTTTTTTATTTAAAACAAATGTTTATTTTTCCTTAGATGTTTCATGAATTACTTAAAAAAAAGTGCCAAAGAGCTGAAAAGGACCCACACAAAATTAAAAGCAAAACTCAAAAGTAAAAGCTGAAATTCATCCAAGCAATAATACAAATTTAAAAACATTACAGAATAGTTAGCGAAAATACATCACAGATTAAACTAAACTAAGCAGAAATATAATTAAAATAAAAAGATGCAGTTAGTGTTATTTGCTGGAGAAAGTCTAAATGGGTTGAAACATTTAAAAAATGTAGATTAATATTGTTTTAAATTAAGAGCTTGAATTGGATATTTTTATTTTGTTTTTTCTTTCATGCTCATTTACTCAAATTTTTTTTGTATCTTGCAAACAGATAATAATGCAGTTAAGGAAAATGTTTACAAAATTAATAAAGTTACTTCAAGAAAATAAAAAAATAATCTCTAATTTTTTTACATTAGGTAAAAATATTAGTTTCTTAGTTTCCAAAAACGTTTATATTTTATTTAGACATATTTTGTAATAATTAATTTTAAAAAACAGTAAATATTTAGAGGCCGAAAGTAGGTTTAAAAAAATAATTTTTGACTTTAAATAATTTATGTTCGTCTTTAAATTAGTTTTATTGCCTATTTTGTTTAAAAATATTAATACATCTTTATTATTTCGCTTTTTCTGATAATTGAGGATCAGAAATGATCGTTTAGGCTTTTGAAGGGGTTCCTTTGGAAACGGCGGCAGCAGCGGCCGGTGTCCGCCGCGGCTCTCCGCCTCCGCGCGCGCCTCCGCACGCGCCTCCGGACGAATTACGCACCGAAAGCTGTCCGCCGCCGCGGAAGGAGGAAAGGGGAACCGACACAACCCGGACCAAGACGAGGAGAAAGCGGAGGAGCAACTCCTCTGAGGAGGAGCACCTGATGGATGGAGGAGCTGCTGTGCCCTCTAAGTGCCGCGCCGCCTCGTGCGCGTTGGGCCGCGGAGCGGAACCCCGAGCTGCGGCTTCACGAGACAAACAACAACAGAAAAACCCACAACCAGCTGAAGACATTTAAGGTCATCGATTCCAACCATTGATCAGAAAGAATCTGATCAAACCTTTACGGGGAAACGATCAAATCAATCATCTTCCCTCCTCTTCCTCACCTGCTCCACGCACCCAGCCTGGTTTTAGGGTAACACCCCCCCCCCCCCCCCCCCCATCCTGCTTGTGGCTTGGGGGGGGGGGGGGGCTTGTTTATGACAGCAGTAATGCTGGTAATTGTTATTGTTGAGATTACCTGTCAAGAGGAGAAAGGAGAGGAGGTGAAGGGGGGTGAGAGAGGCTCGGTGACGCGGGTGGGGGGTGGGGGGTGGGGGGGCACCCTGATGACTTCTCCGCTGATAATCAGCCCGCGCGGCCTGTGGGATAATTCAGCTGTCAATGCCACCTAACGGGGCCCGGCATCAGCCGCGCGGCCCCAGCTGGCGCCCCTCATTTGCACCCAGGATGGAGGTGCGCGTTTCTGTGAGGGAGGGGGGCCACAGCAGAGCTCATTTTAGAGGTTCTGTAAATGAAAGCCATCATGGAACCGTCTGGGTTTTTCACGTGATTGCCGCAATACTGTATAACCCCCCCAAACATAAACTGCTTACAGTGATCAGAGCATCATGTTCAGTAAATATCACCGTTTATGCAGGAAACTTTACAGTAAAAGTTTATTTTCTGCCATAAAGATCATTTTTTTCTTCAAAACGGCTTTAAAAACATGGCAGGAAGCTCACTAAAATAAACACAAATATGAATTAACTTAAAAAAAAGTTCACAATACATAAAATATACAATAAACCTTTTTGTGAAATGAAAGATTCGATTTTTTTAGTGTACAGTTTAGTTTAAGCAGCAAATTGAAACTGTTATTGACACCCAACTTCCTGTTAAAGACACTTCTGTAATTCTGTAAAAAACAATAAAGATTTAATATTTAAATCTGACTTCATAACTGACGATAAAATAGTATTTTTTTTGTAATGATATTTGCGGAAAAATTAATGTTGAAGAAGTTATATTTATCAACTTCAAAATAAACTGCAAAGCATTATGGGAACAATGTGTTTAATGTTTTTTTATATATCGTCTGCTTTGTTCTAGAGTAAAATATTTTTTTAATTAAATACTAATTTACCATAATTCATAGCTGTTTGCTGAAAATTTAGTGAAAAAAGTACTTTTAAAAAACAATTTAATCTGTAAATGTAGATTTTAAACAAAAATAGTTAGATTCTTACTGTTTAATTCCAACAAAACTGCAGTCAAATGTGTTTTTAACTTTCACGTTGGAATTTTTTTTTTTTAAATTTTGTGTTTTTTTCTTTTTAGTTTTAATCATTTCTAAAAATAAAGATTTGAATTCTTTAGTCATTTACACACATTGGGATATTTCTAGCGTCAAATTCCTAGACTGTCATCAAATCTGAATAGTTTTCTTTTGAAGCTGTTGCATTCATGCACAGTGAATGCGATTAGCTTTTCCTGCACGCGCATGCTCCAGCTGCAGCTGAAAGGGCGAATCACTCCTGGAATGGATTTGGAGCAGCTATCAGCGTCGCCCCTGAAAGGCTGTCTTCATCAATGATGCTGGCTGACGAGGGTGGAGGGGTGAGGGGATGGGGGGGGGGGGGGCTGGCTGTTTGGGCTGTGGAGATTCCTAGATCTGTCATTTCACGCTTTCAGGGCCACCAGCAGCACAGAAACTGTCAGAGATTTGACCTGCCCCCTCAGCCACCCCCACCCACCCCATCCAGCCGTGGATTCCTCTGTAACGCCACTTTTATTTTGGCGGGGCACACTACCTTTTGAACTGCCATTTTTGACTCAACTTTAGAAAAAGGGAAATCAAGTGTCAGATTTTGAACTTTTCTGTCAATTGCACTTTTTTTTTCAACTCCTCCCCCCACTTTAAAACTACGATGTTAAAGCCTAAATAATCATTTTCTCGCTTTATTCCTCCCTTTCTCAGAAATTCTCATTCCGCTAGCATGGGTGCTAAGGCGTTTATCACAGGAGTGAGGCCCTAAACAATGCCATTCATTATCTCACCCAGATGCGCTGATTGTTGATTATAGGGCTTCCAATGTGCCCCCCTCCTCCTCCACACACACACAGATGGGTGGACATTAGGTAAAAGAGGAGAAGCCGTGTGAATGGACTGGAGGGACGTTAACGGCAACAGTGATTGATATTTGGCGTGTCGGCTTTTTAATGGTATTGTTATTCCTCTGAGTTATGTCCCGTCCTCCCCGCGTCTCGTCTCGCAGATGAATGGCGGTGTAATAATGAATAGAAATTATCCTGATTATTTTGTGGCGGGAGGAGAAGTGATTTTTTTTTTTTTTGGGAGGTGGGGGGGGGGGGTCTGGTGTAATTTAACACGAAGGATTTTGTTTAATCTTTTCGTCTGTCGAGAGTCGACCATGTGAGGTGTAAAGATTTAAAAAGCTGCTTTGAACAAAAGAAAAATGTAGAAGTTGTTTTTTTTTTTCAAAACATCTGTAACAGAGTCCCCCCCCCCTTTGAACACCCACTCTGATGAAAATGGTGTTTTTGGTGTTTTAACATGTTCTTATGGCGTTATTCTGATGATGGAGGACATATATCTAGAAATTTAGGCTTAAAATGCATTTCTGAGTTTTTCTAAATTCAAATCAATAGGAATCAGGTGCAGATGAAAAAATGCAGTTTGAAAAAGATTGTAGTTACTACGTAGAAAATACGCTGGGAGGGACCCAAGCTCCCTGCTCCGCCCCATTCTGATGCCTCCACTTGTAGACGACTAGATCCATGTACGTCTTTGTTTCCTCGTCTGAGCTGGAATCTGACTCAAACTGTAAGCTAGCGGGAGAGCGCGTAAACCAGACATGTCCAAAGTCCGGCCTGGTGGCCAAATTGTGGACCGCGTTGAAATTTTCACCAGCCCACAGGCTCCTGTCCTAAAATCCATTGACAATTATTTCTGGTGTTCAAATATGAAATTCACAGTAATTTGGGTAAAAACGTGTTTGGCTATATTTCTGTTTTATGTGAAAAAAAGAAAAGTAATAAAATTTTCATTAAATATTCTATTTGCTTTTAATGTTATCATAAAAGTTTAAGGAATTGTTGGCCCTCACCAAGTACCTCTTTGCAAAAGGTTTGGACCCCCCAGTGTAAACAGAGAACCTTCAGTTATGGGTGACAGGAAGGGGGTGCGTGGTTGCTCCACAGCCACGCCAACAGTCCCGCCCACAGCTTGGAGTTGAATTTTTAATGAAACCACTTTTGATTTGGGCTTAAAACGTCCTCATTACTTTGAAAATCGATCAAAAGATGATCGGAGCTGGACTTAAATGTAATTGTTTGGTTTTGGTTAAAAATGTTCCTTAATGCGCCCTGTACATTTCCCCACCCTCACATTGTGTTCTATTTACTGTTTGATGAATAGAAAAAAAAACAAACAAAGATGGGGGTGGGGTTTACCTGACTCCGCCCCTTGCAGCCACCTGCTACAAACACTGCTGTGGTTGTAAATGGTCCATTTGGTCTTTCTCCTTAAAGTTCAAAGAGTCCGCTTTGTGTCCCTCAATACTAAAAACAACCACATTTATGTTTTGACAAAAACAGGACCTCCAAAGAATGAAGCCATCCCAGAAGCCCCGCCCTCTCTGTGTCAAACAGCCACAATAAATGCCGGTGTCGTCTGCATTGCCTGCTGAGTGTTGATGGTGCGAACAGCTGAAGTGGACATCGCCAAAACACATGATTTGATGTGAAAGGCCGGCTTGTCCAAAGCAGTTTATGACACACTCTTCTGGCTCCTGCTGCTGTGCGTTGGGCCTGCCAGGAGACACACACATCCACACACACACTCAAAGACACAAACACACTTCCAAACTCTCCCCTCCATTTACCCTCTTTGCACACAAATGATGGTCATTATCACTTCTCGGTCACACATGCTGCTGGTTCCTCTCAGACTCTGTACGGTGGATCTCGGACAAGCCCCCGCAAACTCAACATTGGGACTCACGTTACACACCTGGAAAGATTTCTTCAAAAAGCTTGTGCTGACATCACTTTTAGAATCCTGTTTCTGCCTTTTTGGCATCTGAACATACTTTGTGCTAACCAAACCGATGACATTCCTGCTTTATTTTCTGAATTTTCTTTCATTTTAAACCATAAAAATGGGGGGAAAAAGTTTCAAATTTGGCTAACTGTGCCTCCTCTCACAAAATGACGTGAACTTTCACTAATTTTTAGATTCTTGTAATCTAACAGAAACCTTCTGAGACTTTTTTTCTATTTTAGTTTTACTAAAATTTTTACAGCATTCAAGCTCTACAGTGAACTTTATCCGTTGTGCTATCCTAGGCACTTTAAAGTTGGGAGTTGGGTCATCTAGACCCACTAGACAGTGCGCTGAACCTTTTTTCTTCAAATGATTTGTGGTCTTCACTGGTGTCCATGGATTACATGAAATCCTCTCCACCTTTATCATGGTAGGGATAACACGTCAATGGAAGGGTGGGGTCATAGGATAGCACAAGGGTTAAGGTAAACATTGAATTTTGGCTCCGCCCAAAATTACTTCATTTTCCAGCTCATTAACTCTTCTCTCTCTGAGCATTTTTTTTTTTACTTTCTAATTCTAACAATTTATCTTTAAACTGTTTTTTTTTGTGGCAATGGTTGTTATCTCTCTCTGTAGTGCAACCCAAACTTCTTTTTGTTCTTTCACTGTTAGTTTTTTTTACTATATTACACAATAATTCCACAACAAACCGGAAACTGTCCAAAAAAACTTACTTCCGAGTAGCAATTTTTTCCTTTTGTGGGTGTGTGTCGGAAAATCAAAAAAATTGAGAGCAATGAGTTTTTATGTTTTGTAAAGCTCAAATATGTAAAAACAAAAGGAAAGCATACACATCCAGAAACAAGGCAAAGATGAGGTCAAAACTACCGTATTTTCGCACTGGAAGACCTTCATTTTTTTCTAAAACAACAGTTATAATCCAGAGCACTTTATATATGGTTCTGGTTCTGGTTCTGTTTTCTGATGTTAAAGTGACTTGGAGGTCGATGGCGCTCTCTTAAAATGTTTTGTCGGATGTTATTGTGTTAATGCTAACGTGGCTAACCGCTAGTGTTTTTTTTTGTGTGTTCCAAACAAGGTTGGGAGTTATTGTGAATGCATTAACGCTTCTAATGTTGCTAACGTGTTTGGAGTTACAAGCAGCTTGTAGAGTTACTGAACACGGTTACTACAGTCTGACTGATCTCTGACTCGTTTTTCATAGTTATTATCATTTGAAAATAAATGTGAAAATTAGCCGTTCATTGACGAGGTGAAGAAAATACGGTAAGTAAAAGATAAAAAAAAAAAAATAGGCGAAGCTTCATTAAAGTATTTACAAAGTTTCAGGGATTTATACCAATTATGTGTCATAACTCCTGTTATGTTTGGTTTAAGGTAAAACCATTTTTTTGGTAAACCTTCACATTAAACTTTGAAAGAAAACGATCCAAATGGGGGGGGGGGGGGGTGTACATCATCATTGGCAAACAAACCAGTGAGTTCAGAAACATTGAAGGAGAAGCAAAAAGGCGTTTTTCTTCTAAATGTTTGGATATATTTAGCTTCTTTTCAGAAACTTCAGACTTTCTTCTTCATTGGTCTTTACAGGATTTTAGATTTTATCACCAAATCCATTTATGTGTTGTTTTTTTTCTCTATCAAATTTACCTTTGCTTTTACTTTACTTCTAAAATCATCTTGACCATCTTCCTTAACTGTCTTAACCTTTGTTCTCTTTTTCATTCAAAGCAGTATTTTGAAAGTAATTGTAACTTCCTTTTTAGCGATTTTACCTCTTTTATGCACTTTTGTACACATTTCCTCAGCTGTGAAGAATTTATTTTCTTTTACATTTTTCTTTAAAAGAGTTTTCTTGAAACAGTTTTTTTTAAACATGTAAATAGTTTTTCATGAAAACAGTTTTTCTAGAAAGAATGTTTTTTAAGGCAAGTTTACTCATAGTTCCTCTAGAAAACACATTTTATTTGTCAGGAAAGCCCAGTTTTTCTAGAAAACTGTTTTCTGGAAATGAAATCATAATTTTTCAGTTTTATCCTGATGGCGTTTTGTAGTTTATATCGTTTTTGTTAAAATTCTTGAACACCGTTTTTTTTTTAACTAAAGCATTTTTCTGGGGAATTTTTTTTTTTAAAGAAAACTGTTCTTTTATTTTATTTTTGAAAACATAGTTCTAGAACACAGTTTTTTTTCATGCAAAAAATTCTAGAAAATTGTTTTTTTTATGAAAACTCTTTTTTTCATGAAAACATAGTTTATCTAGAAAGTTTTTAAGCTTTATTTTTTCAGCGTAGCTCACACACACACACACACCCCCACACACACACATCATACAGAGCTTTAAAGTGCTCTCTGTCTGTATCTTTTTTCTTCTTGAATCTCATCTCCCCCACCTTCAGTGCTCCTCCTCACTCTCCTCCTCCTCACTCTCCTCCTCCTCACTCTCCTCCTCCTCAGACCAACATGTTGTGCATCATCCACTCCATCCACTCCCGGGGTGTAATGTTGTGATGCCTTCCTCAGAAGCCCCCCACCACCACCACCACCACCTCTCCTCCACCGCTCCCCCTGTAATCAGGGCCAGATGGAGGCAGAGATGGAGTGATGCAGGGAGGGAGGATTGAGTTCGGTCCTCTCGGTGTCTGAGAACGTGGGGAGCTGTCAGCCCTGTAGGGAGAGGAGAGTTCTCCAGCAATAAAACAGGGATTTATCACCACTCTAGCCCAGGGAGGGGGTAGATGGGGGGTGGGGGGGATCAAGAAAGTCAGGTAGCAAAAGGGGGTGATGCGGGAGAGAAAAGAATAGAGTGGTTTAGAAAACCCACAGAGGGATAAAAAGAGAGGCAACAAAAGTGATGGAGGACTCTTCATCATCGTAAAGCTGGAGACAGATGAAGGAGGCTGAAGGAGCAGAATGATGGAGCGGCTTTACTGCTGGAAAAGCCCTGATGGAGAAAAACAAATTGCACCTCATCTGCTCGGCTTCCAGCCGCCTGACGAATTCTCCCCCGCCATCTGTAGCATCCGGAGAGACGCGCGTCCGTCCTGATGCCCCGCTGCATTCAGGGGGGACGCGGAGCGAGGAGCAAGGAGAGCCCACCTCCCCGCTGAGCCAAATGAACCTGCTAAAATAACCACTCTCCACATTCGGCTGTGTAATTGAAACCAGAATGTGCAGGATTTGATAAATTGCTTGACCCCGCAGGAATGTTAAGGTCATAACTTTTTTTAGTGCGTTCCGGCGGCGCTGAGATGTGCAGAAGTGTACGTAAAGAGCAGAGCGTAATGGTCTTCCAGAGGCGCGGCGACTGTGACGGCCGAGCTCACCAGGAGCACAAAAACACACGTTTCTCCCGCAAATGATCCGTAAGAACGTCCGCACAGACGGGATGTTTGAGCACATCCCAGCTCAGACTAAAGACACCTGATGGCAGAGAAATATTCCAGCTTAAAGGGAAATCTCTGTAATCTGGTTAAAATCTCCTCTTTCAAATATGAAGCCACATGAAACGCCTTCAAATCGCTGGGGACATAAAAGCAGGGAGAACACTCTGTACTGCAGGACTTGATTCAATTACACAAGCATCTTTATTTTTATTAAAACAATATATTTTCAGAATGCATTGTCTCTTAGCCCTAAATCAAATATTTCCATGCAGACTCTGGTCTGCGGTGGCTTTTAAGGCTGCATGGAGGTTGCTTTAAAAAAACAACAACTGAATTTTAGAGTCAAACTGAGCGTCCCTCTCTTTTGCCGATGCATTGAATATTTTTCTCCCCAGGATCTAAGATGAATGGTGGAGCTGCTTCTGCTGCAAATCCAGCTGTCCTAAAGACCCACGTCCCCTAAAATAGTGTTTTTGGTGTTTTTAACATGATCTTGTAGCATTTGTGTGATAATGTAGGACATATATCAGGAAAATTAAGCTAAAAATTGCATTTTTTGATTTTTCTTTATTCAAATCGTTGTGAATCTTGCTCTAGACTTTTTCTTTTACAGCTGAATTCTGATAAATGAAAGTCTTGGTGTCAGAATTCCAGCCTAACACAAAACACAATTATTCATTTCTCCTCCATGGTCAATTTTGAAATCGTTGGAACTTCCGTGAATGAAAAGGGATGACGTCCACACGTCACTATCAAATCCAAGTTCCCTGATTGGTTGGTTTAACTTTCAACTTGCATCTAATGGCTGCATGTTTTGTATGTAGAGCTTGAAAATGGCCTTAAAAAGGTGCGTAGCAACACATGAACGTAAGAGATATGAATTCGGAAGACTAAAGCGCAGGTTTACACGCGTTTACTTAGACTTTTCATTGGAAGTGGCTGCTTGAACCTGCCATATGCCAAGTGTGGCATAAACGTGGCTTTAAAAGGACACAATTTGTAGGATGACACCAAATGGACTTCAGAAACTGTTTAAATCTGTGCAGTTCACTCTTTAGGTTGGAAAAGTTCAGAAATTGTATCCAGTGTTGTTGTGTGCATAGTTCTGACAAAAAGGAGGGGAGATCGAGGAAAACTGTGGTAGTATATTCTGTGAACTAACCCTAACCCAAAATATCATTTCACCACTTCAGTACAAAGCCAGGACTCTACATTGCATCATTTTATTATTCTTCTTCCCATGGTGGGTGTTAGGCCTGCACAATATACCGCAAATTTATTGTTATCGCAATATTCAGCTCTGCAGTATCCATATTGCAAAAGTCAGCAAAAATCGCAATAAATCATAAACCTTAAATGTGTTAAAACAATCTTATGGCAGCTTGAGGCATTTGACGAATCCAATAAATCCCTTTATGCATTTGACCAATTGGATGGACGCCTTCACGTTGTTGACCAATCAGGTGAAGGCCTGTTATGTTAGATGTTTGTCAACTATGTTCACGAGGGTCATTTGGAGTTTAATTTTTAGACTGTTGCAATGAAATGGGAATGATGTTTTTGGTTATTTTGCTATATGTTTATATACCCCAAATTACATTGTTATAATATAATATAATATAATATAATGTAATGTAATGTAATGTAATGTAATGTAATGTAATGTAATGTAATATAATATAATATAATATAATACAAATCTCTAAAATCACATATCGCAAGATTTCCTCATATTGTGCACCCCTACAGTATGTATGTGTGTGTGTGTGGGTGGATGGTGGGGGGGGGGACGAGTCGGTTGTAAATAAAATATTTGTTTGTCTTGTCTTTTTATTTTTTTTTAATTTGATTATGTTTTTATTTAAAGTGGCATGAGTTGTAAAAGTGGTGTACAAATAAAGTTTGATTTGATTCACACTGGTCTTGCACATGCGTGTGATATTCATTTCTCTTTCTGTAAGTAAATATTCCAGCTTTTTAATGGTTCATTGCGGGGGGCATGTTTCATAATAACACACGACAGGTGAAATCTCAAAAGTAGGATTACAGATGTACTAAGGTTGTAAAAATGTTTCTCAGACAGACTTGAGCATCCTCACACTTTTCTCTCGTGTTTAATCCTTGTGCTATCCTATGACCCCACCCTTACATTGACATGTTCTCCCTACCATGACAAAGGCGGATAAAGGTGGAGAGGATTTCATGTAATCCATGGACACCAGTGAAAATCACAAATCATTGAAAAAGAAAAAAGGTTCAGAGCTCTGTCTAGTGGGTCTAGATGACCCAACTCCCTATGTTAAAGTGCCTAGGATACACTCTCAAAGTGCCAACCTTCTGAGACCATTAAATCCAGAATTATAGCATGAAATCAAAGATCTGTTCAGGATAGAACATTTATGTAGGTTTGGCGAACTGAACGCTTTCTGTACAGGAGACAGACAGGACAAGATTGATTGACGAGGCAGCCAGTCAGGATGCAGAAGACAGTGATTAAAAAAATAAAAATACCATGCACAAAAAAATCAGAAAAACAACAAACCAAGAAAGGTAAACCGTAATTTAGTGATGTACCACTGTAATGTGGGGAATGTCATCATCAATAGGTGTGTTTCCATTGACTATGAAATTGTGCAAATTGGATTTGTGATAATACCTTCACCTAATTGAAACAGGACAATCTCAAAAAAACTTGCATTTATCGAAAAAAAGTTTTTGCGCTTGGAGGAGGTGGTTTTTTGAAGTGTATTGAAATGGGCTTATTTCGCAAAACTGCAATGTAAGCACTTTTTTTAAAATTTTTATTAAATGAGTCATGCGACCACAGGTAGCCAGGTTGTAGATAGGAATGGCAATGTCCTGGTAGGAACTGGCTGCCTTGGCCACTCCACAGCGGGTGCCACAGCAGATCCCACAGCATCACACACAGTGCTCATCAAAAGTTGCAACACTTTACAGTAGTGAATCAACACAAATCCGCTGGTTTTGACATAGACAAAATCAATGTGCTCCAATGTGGAAAGCTGCTTTTCCGTTCCGTTAAGGTTCCATTAAGAAACGAGTTACGATAGTTCTTAGAGCATGTGGTGAAGTTAAGGCTTTTTCACAGGTAACCAGGCCAAGGAATATGTTCACATGTGGTAACATTAATAATTTGTGTCTTTAAATGATGATCACCAAAAACACATCTGTAGAAGTAACCATCTGGGACAAGGGTTACTAAAATAGGACGACACTAGAAGGTGTTGCTGTTTTTAACTATTAAGTCACTTTTTGACCCAGGATAGAGCCCTTAATGCAAGTCTTTATTTTGATGAAAATCTTTTTTCTTCTTACATATTTTGATTAAGCTCCCACGAATTTGAAGCCAAAGTAGAAGTACCAAACAAACACTGCAATTCCTCAAAAGGCCACTGGAGGCAGATTTCAAAAGGAAGTATGTTCTATTGACTTATATGTCATAAAATCCATCTTTACACCAGATATAAATGTTTGTACCATCTAGGGCTGCACGACATGAGGAAAACTTGCGATATGCGATATTAGAGATTAAAATTGTGATGACGATATAATTTGCGGTATATAAACAAATAGCAAAATAACCAAATAACCATTCTAACGAGAAACCGGTCGACATAGAAAATAACCAGCAAGTATGAAAAGTCAAAATACCAATTATCAAATAATAAGTTAATGATATTACTTCACTTGCTCCAAAAATTGATAAATTGATTCAAAAATCTTTCCTAATGTGACATAATTTTGCACATGTTTTTAACTTTTGATACTTGATGAAAGTTTACTATGAAAATCTCTGAAACAGTGTTGTCTATTTTACTGATATAGTATTATGTTCTAATCATATGAATGACTTTTATGAGTAACATATATTTTAGATAACTGATCTGCATTTGCCATGTTGATTTCTAAAATAGTTATTTTTAACATAATAATTAAGTAATTCATCTTTGTCATGTGCTTTATTGATACCTTATGATTTTTAATTCTGTCTGATAAAAACTGGGAACCGGATATTGATTAAATTATGTATTAAAAGGGTTATAGTATAACGGGGTGGAATTATATAAGTTTGCTTCCTTCCACTCCCTTTCAAGCAATATTTATTAATATGTCTAATTATCCTAAGTTTGATTAGTTACTGTATGAATGTAAAACTGCAGATTGTATTGCTTTTGTGTATTGTTCCTACTTGATTGCTTGAAATAAACCATTTCAAATCAAATCAAATCAAAACCATTCCCATTTCATTGCAACAGTTTAAAAATTATACTCCAAATGACCCTCGTCGACATAGGTGACAAACATCTAACATAAAAGGCTTCCATCTGATTGGTCAACAGTATGAAGGCGTCTATCCGATTGGTCAAATGCATAAAGGGATTTATTTGATTCGTTAAATGGTTCAAGCTGTCATAAGATTGTTTAAAACATTTAAAGTTTACGATTTATTGCGATATTTGCCGTCTTTGGCGATATGCATATTGCAGAGCTGGATTTTGCGATAACGATAAATTTGCGGTATATTGTGCAGGCCTAGTACCATCTAGGGTTTGGCTAATGGGTGGACGGACTCAATAAAACTCCTCTTATCTGTTGTCCTGCCCAATGGAACCCTTTTATGTAACCTTGTTAAGGGGTATATCACTGTATTGAGCCCACTTCAGACCTCCAGTTTGAAGGCATTCGAAGCATCTTGCCCATTTAGTCACTTTTTGTCTCAGCATTGCAGTCCTCAGGCGGGCGAATCCTGGTTTTCACAGATGACTTTTTCATGTATAATTCTGTGGAAGGTTTGAATTGGCTTTAACGGCTCTTTACATATTTTTAGTATAGCGTCATCATTGTGACAACATTTTTCTGGAGCTCCATTGTGGAAAGCAGCAGTTCTGTTGACATATTTGTTGAGTTTTTGTAAACTTTAGGGCATGGATGGGCAACTCCAGGCTTTGAGGGCTGCAATCTTGCATGCTTCCAACATACCCTGCTCTCTGGCATGTTCTAATTGGCTGGACACACCTGAAACAGGTAATCGGTCATGAGTAGGGCTTGGATATGTGGAAATCATGCAGACACATTGGCCCTCAAGGCCTGGAGTTGCCTATCCCTGCTTTAAGTGTAAAGGGCAGCTTGGGTCGAGTCTGGTGAAAATTAAATGACAATAAATACATATTTTTACTTGGATAAGACACTCTGATTTTTATCTCAACAATGTAATTTTTCTTTTCGCCCTACTGGTATAAATGTCAAACCTGCACTAAATCTTCTGATCAAACATTGTGTTTGCTTCACAAACTTCATTGAAAAATAGACACTGTTGCCATGGTGACTCTTGCACAGTGCACAATGGCCATATTTTTTACAAAAATAAACAAACAAATAAAGGAAAACATTTTTTTGTTTAAAATGTAGTAGCGAATCATCGTCCTCAATGTGAAGTATGTCACTTGACTGACATGCAGATTGGCCAATCGAACATCCGCTGACACACATGCGTGTGTAACCCTTGTGCTATTCTAGGCACTTAAACATTAGAGTTGGGTCATCTAGACCCCACTAGACAGTGCCCTGAACTTTTTTCTTCATTGATTTGTGATCTTCACTGGTGTCCACGGATTACATGAAATCCTCTCCACCTTTATCAACCTTGGTCATCGTAGGAGAACATGTCAATGTAAAGGGTCGGGTCATAGGATAGCACGAAGGTTAACTACGATGAGAACACATTCTGCCTGGAGTGCCTCTGCGTTCCGGCCCCCCGGCGGAGGGCCACTCCAGCCTGCAGGACTGTTTAAGGCCGGGGCCGGCTTGTGGGCCTCCTTGTTCTTAGAAGTGCAACAGAGATGCCCGGTGTGACTGAGCCGTCTGACCACGGCGCCCGCTGCCGGGTCCATGGTTCTCGCCAGAGGGATCTGAGCCCACAGCTGGACAATGCTGAAACTGCATGTTCAAAACCCTGAGTCAGCATTAAAAGTACTAAAGCACCAAAAATAAACTAGTAACAGTGAATGGCTCTAGTAATGGGAAATAGAAAACGTGTTTAATTAGCTTTATATGTGTAAGACAGCTGAATAGAGTGAAAAATACATGCAAATTTAGGAAAGAAAAAAATTAATGCTAACTATTTATTACCGCAAAGTTAGCTGATTTAGGAAAAAACTGTACAGAGGCTTGTTTTAAAGTATTGTTTATGGTTCTATTCTATAAAACATTAAAGGAACAAAAGGGTCTCAGTATTTTCATGGTGGCTGGGTGAGCATGTTGTCAGACAGATCCTAAAACGTCATAAATCTTTGCTAATCTTGTTGCTAAAGTAATCTAGAGTCTGAATTCACAACACGGTTTCGCAACCTTTGTCTCAGTTTGAGCTGCAAAGTTGGAAAAAAACATTTGTAAAGTTCTGAAAAGACAGACGTTAGGAAAAAAAAAAGGGAATGGGTTAAATACTTCACGTATGTTTGAAGCGGCCTCCGTGTTCAAGTGTGGAGGACGTGGAGAGCCCCGCCAGAACCGGGGGGCATCCCGAGGTCAGCGCAACATAAACAGAGACGCGATTTACGATGTTTGCGGGCTGCCAAAGCGAGGGGTCTGCACTTTCTCACAATCATAATTGCTTTTTTCAGCTTTTCAATCAGCCTGTCTGTTAAACAATGTTTTTGGATTTCATTTTTTTCCATCCCTTCCTCTTGTCATTTGCCGCCTTCAATGGACGTAAACCTTTAACGCTTTTTCTTAATCAGGAGCAGACTTCTTTTAATCCTGGTCCCGGCTCACTCCTGCTGACTGAAAGAGGGGGTAGACCATGTCACACATGCGAACATCTGGTTGGACATGGGGAGCGTGCAGGCCAACAGCATTTCAGTTGACTGTTGACAGTCGTTACCTGTGACCCAGAGGACCCTTGCTGCTACCCGATAAAACAACCTTTGTACAGAGCCAGACGCATAAATATATCTCTTTAAATTTTCCAAAATAGCTTTTAATTTTACAAGTTTTATGGCCCTAATATTAAGTGCATATGTTTTACAAGACAGTGTGGCCTCTCGTTCACCCCGAGGGTTCACCATGGGAGCTTTTTTCTTTGGTCTTATGAAGAAAACAAGAGACGGGGGTAAAAGGAAAAAAAAGAAAAGTTAAAGGCTTAAATTCATGGGGGTAATTTTCTCTCCTTGTCTTTGTAAGGATCCACAGAGTGCAGGTCTGTTGGAAGAGTAGTTTTAACCCTTGTGCTATCCTATTCACTTTAACATTAGAGTTGGGTCATCTAGACCCACTAGACAGTGCGCTGAACCTTTTTTCTTCAATGATTTAGTGATCTTCACTGGTGTCCATGGATTACATGAAATCCTCTCCACCTTTATCCACCTTTGTCATGGTAGGGAGAACACAGTCAATGGAAGGGTGGGGTCATAGGATAGCACAAGGGTTAAACATGTGGCCACCACAAACCCAAGTAAGGTACAGGTCAAAGATGATGTCCTTTAGTGGTAAAAATGACAATAATTTGTTATTCAGATGTATGTTTGGTCATTTTAGTTCAATTCAATTCTATTTTATTTATATAGTTCAATATTCCATCAATAGTCGTCTCAATGGACTTCATACCGGTAATTGGCTGAAGGATTTTCTTCAACCTAACTGAGTGATTTAAGGCTCAAAGCAGGAAAATCTGAGATGTTGACGGTTTATTTTGGAGGCAGGATTTCACATTTCCATCTAAGGTTTGTGTTTTTTGCAGCTAACTTTATTATTAGCCACACAATGAGTTTCATGGGTTTTTCTTTTTTTTTTTTTACTCTGTTGTCAGATATAAAGTCGTGAAACTGCTGCTCCTGTAGTTGCTTCATTTTTCAGTCAGTGGGCCGTGACCCCCCCCCCACACACACACACGCACACCTCTGCAGTTTAAGGGCCTGTTTGTCCATGATGTCATATGAGACAAACGCATTGTGTTTGATTGGCAGATGTAAACACTGATTGTGGTTCGAGCACCATCTAACATCGGCCCACAACTCACGGCGGGCGCTAACGGTCTGGCGCTATAACTGTGAAATGCCAAGGTCTTCCTCTGAGTCACCGAGGAGGATGAGAGGACTGGAGAATTCTGGGAAAAAATGGGAACGACCTGACAAGACAGGGATTTTTATTTTTATTTGATAGAGTTGAGATGAAGCCTGTCAAAGGACATGGAAGGCTTGTTTTTCTTCTGCATACATTTTGTTCAAAACACAGAAACACAAGAATAAAAACCAATAAAACAAGATGAGACAAACAAAAACACACAAATACATCATCAAATACATCCAGACAAATTCCATTGAGAGAAACTGGAGATGAGAAAAAGAACACGATGCAAGGACTACAGCTCGCCCTGATTTTTAGTGCAGATGGTCGTTGGACTCCAGAAATAATAATACAAATGTGTAGGATTCTTCATCAAAAGACCTTGGTGAGATCCACTGAAACTGAGAATGCTCCTTCTCTTCTTAACTCTTGTGCTATCCTAGGCACTTTAACATTAGGAGTTGGGTCATCTAGACCCACCAGACGGTGCGCAGAACCTTTTTTCTTCAATGATTTGTGATCTTCACTGGTGTCCATGGATTACATGAAATCCTCTCCACCTTTATCCACCTTTGTCATGGTAGGGATGAGACGTCAGTGTAAAGGCCCGTACACACCGGGACGAATTTCGCGTGCGATATTCGCCAACGTTTAACGCCTCCTGACTAAACAAAGGGCACCAATGTGAGTGTGCTCACCGACGCAAAAAAACGCCACGCGTCAAAGCGTCACTTTTTAAAAAACGCCTCGGGTTCGTTTTTTCGGTTTGACGCGCCGCGTCAAAAACTATACGACCAATGAGAATGGCGCTTTTGCACACGTGTCTGGAGCTTCTGCAGTTACAGTAAAACACAACTTGGGGGCGCTCAAACACAAAACTGCCTTTCTGAGCACACATACTAGCAAAGAAGATAGACGGCCAAGTAGCGTCTACACTGCCTGCAAAGAAATAATGACGGACATTCTAAAATATCCCCGAAAACGCTCATGATACATTTTCAGCTCTTGTACCAGTCGATAAAACTCACCATGTTCTTCTCTTCTCGTAACTATGGGATGTACCCAAAATCGGCGTCTTTTCCGGCGTCTTTCATCATTCAACAGAACAATAATTTCTTCATTATTGGAACTGGAGCTGGAGCTACTGGTGCTTGAAATATTCATGTTTTCTTTGTATGATTCTGACGAACGAGTAAATACTGGCTCTCTTCTTCTGAGTGAAAAGCGACCACCTTGTGTACAGGAATATTTCTGTTTGACATTAAGCGCCATCTAATGTCAGGGAATGAAATTGCATGTTGGCTCGGCTCATAGCGAAAATCGCCTGGGTGTGAACACAAAAGACGTGGCGAAAAACGCTGGGAAATAACGCCTGGCGAATATTCGTCCCGGTGTGTACGGGCCTTAAGGGTGGGGTCGTCTGGACCCCATAGGATAGCACAAGGGTTAAACAATGTCCAAAAGAACACCTGACCACACAAAAAGATCCACGTCAGAGAGCTACTCTGCATCAAATCTATTCCCTGAGAATCACACATGATCTTTAAACTATTGTACTGTCACCTTGATCCCTGAAGAACGAGCTCTGATCAGAAGTTCCATTTGTTCACCATGTGAGGCTTGTAAAGGACCGAGCGTGCTCAGATCTTTAAGTCTCACTCTGATCCTCTTTTGATCTATAGTAAGAGAGTCTCAGTGCTTTTTTATTATTTTCTAGAATAGCGGCAGGAGTTCATTAGGAATTCCCCTCTAAATTGTGGGTGGGATCATTGTTGCGGGGCCCCTACCTGTTACTGAGTTTGTGACCTGCCCAGTGTATTTACTACGTCACAAAGGCGCTCTTTTTTTTAAAAAACGGAATAGGTTTTACCTTTGATGTGTTTCCATCAGAAGTCATATTCCAGAGACTCAGGAATGATCCAAACTAAATCTGCTTTAAAACCCTTGTGCTATCCTAGGCACTTTACCATTGGGAGTTGGGTCATCTAGACCCACTAGACAGAGCTCTGAACCTTTTTTTTTTCAACGATTTGTGATCTTCACTGGTTCAATGGATTACATGAAATTTGTCCACCTTTATCCACCTTTGTTATGGTAGGGAGAACACGTCAAAGTAAGGGCGGGGTCATCCAAGACAGCACAAGGGTTACGAGTTTAAACATTACAGAAAATAATAAAACATAGAGAGTTACAAAAACAGGATTACAAATAAGTCCAAGTTGTAAGTTTTTAGCTTTAGCTTCAAGTCAGGTTGTAAATCTTAAAGGGCATGTATCATTCTTTTCTTAAGCCTTTCAGAGTAAACTGTATCCATATATATGATAATATATTACCTTAGTGAAATAGGAGTTATTTTCACAGCTACTTTGCTATCAGTAAGTAAGACAACTCAATCTCTGAGGCTCCGCCTTTCACTCCTTATGGGTGCCGCCCATTTCATGACATCAACCTAGAGCCGGACACGGCAGCATGTCAGCGTCTCCCCCACGAAAACGATCAACATTCAAACTTTTGTAAAGATGGATGTGTGCATGTTGTAGAGCCTTACAAAAGCGTTCTCAGTGAGAAAGTGGGTGTGTCTGTTAGCCTGGGGGCGGGACTGGCAGCGTAGACTCTTCCTGGAAAGGGCTGTTCTCACTTATCTATGTCATTTCCTGGGATTTGGAGGGGCTGAAGCTCAGAGAGCAGGCTTTAAGAGGAATACTCAGAGATGCGTGAACAAATCAAAATACCACTTTGGGGTTGTTTTTTGTGAGGAGTGAACATTATAATACACTTAAAAGCAGCAAAAAAAAGTTGCTTTTTGATTATATAGGCCCTTTAATTGTTGCTTTTATGCCAAGTCTAAACTTTCTGCCTTTAGCTTCTAGTCAAGTCCTAAGTCTGTAGCTGCAGCTTCAAGGCGGTCATGGGTCTCTAGCTGTAGCGTTGTGAAGTGTGCTTCCATGAGCACCGATCCAAATCCTGCAGAACATCTGTGGGAGGAGTTGAAACATCTGGAGAAGACCGTTTCAGACCTGAGACCTTTGGAGACGTTGGTTCCCGAGGACTGGACCTGCAGACAGACGCAGAAACCCTCCCACCGCAGAGATTACCTCAAAAGGGAAATGCAGACATATGGAACCACCGTGTTTGTTTGTGTAGGAGAACTTTGATTTGGGAGCGGAGCATGTATGACACTTTTATTACAGGCAGCCATTCTGTTAGATTAACACGGCCATTTTTCATGGGATGTTTACACATTTGAACCTTAAGCAAAAGTGACTGCATTTCCTTCTTTGAGACTCTTTGCACGAATTATAAAAGTTTACGTTTTAAAGGGAGGCAACTCATCAGTTTATCAAAAACTTTGCACTTTTCTTATCATCCAGCCCCCCCCCCCCCCCAGCAGTCAGCTGAAGATAGATTTGCTTCAGGGAGGAAACTCAAAACCCCTTTTTGAAGACCAAACTGCTTAAGTTCTTGAGTTTCTTGCTTTAAAGTGTTTAGAGACTTACTCCAGATTGCTGCTCCGACCTCCATCAGTAATGCTCAGCGTGGAGAAATTCCGATTGTTTTTTTTAAAGATCAGGCTTAAAATCTACTGGTTTTACGTGTACATTTCAATTCTTTGGGTGTGAGAGAGAAAAGCCGAGTTCCTCCAATTAGCTTGAAGAAATGTGCATTTATAGGAAGCAGCCATTGCTGCGGCGCCCACTGTGATAACCGCGGCACTCGAGCGCTTCTTATTTACCTTGAAGCAGTTCTTGGCTCGTTGCTCCTCCATCTGGAGGCGACGACCCCGATTATCCGTTTTCCTAATAAATTCAGGCACGTCGTAGTCTACGAGCACCAGCGCTGCGTCATCCATCACGCAGCCTAACAATGGCGTCTCGCTCAGCTGCAGGCCTGCTGTTGATGCTTTTTGACGCCCCATCGGCCGTTTGCCGGCGCTCGCCGTGGGGATCAGATTTCCCCGTTCCGATGGAGAGTGTCATGATTGAGCCGTGATGGACGACATCTTGCCAGAGGACGACCCGCGGCTTCTCGCGGGGCTTCACCCCCACATTTGCATAACAAGCCCTCCTTGCGACGCCTCGACAGATGTCAGGCCGGACAGAGAAGTTCGGCCTCTTCATCAGCTTTTGTGGCGGCTTCTCCGAGCTGTTCCTCCATTCTTCAAGCAGCCTTTGTTGTGTTTGAGCGGCTGAAGCGGCTTTTGTTTATCGGGTCACCAAAAAGAGAGAAAGCGGGAGTTTGGATGATAGTAACGTGACGCATCTGCGCTGCTAGCTGCTCGTTCTCTGACTGTTCCAGGAAAACAACTTTTTTTTCCCAAAGAACAGTTCAAGAATGTACGTTCCTCCCGTGTGAAAGGAAAGCTTGGTTTGAGCGAGCCTGAGAATGCTCGTGGAAAATATGAGCTTTGTGAAGCAGCTTTGTGTACTGGAGGAGCGGAGTCAAACCACAAGCAGCTACACATTTACTTGGAGGAGTAAAGTGGCCGTCACTGCTCCCTGCTGTTGCGTGCCACCAGGAGAACATCTCCTGTTATTCCAAAACCCGCCGCCCCGCGCGGTGAACCCTCCTCCCTTGTCCTCAGCTCGCCTGCATTGCTTCCTGCAAACCGTCCGTGCTCCATAAATCCTGCTCCTCCGGATCGCAGCGCTGCACGCCGCTCACATTCAGCCGCTTCGCTTATTTCTTTGCTTTGTAAATCGTTCGACAAGCTCCTCAGGGTTTGGTGAGAAGTGAAACTTCTTCAGTGGCTGATTCTGCACTGTTTTTAGAAACTATAAAAGCCATTTAAACAAACCTGATGAGAAAAAGTATCAACATTCTGTCAGGAATTGGTGCAAATACTACAGAAAAGCCCCTTTTTTTTGAACTGTTCATAGCAGCTACTTTTGGGGGTGGAGTCCAACACTTGCCTTTACTCCGCCTCCTTTTTCAGTTGGGCATGTCTGTTTTAGCACTGGACTGTAAATAGGAACTGGACCAAGTGAGTGCGACATCATCCATAGAAAATGGCTCTGTCCCCATTTTTCCACAATGTGGACGCCGCCATTTTGGAGCCAGACAATGTCAATAAGCAGTGACTGATCCGTGTGGCTGTGAGTCGACGTTTCTATGGCAACCACTCCCCACCAATCAGGAACTTTTTTTTGGAAGGCCACGCCCCTACCACTTGAAAACGTTCCAAACCACATACTTTTATTGAGGCATCTGATTGGTCAGTGAATAACGTGAATAATTTACACTACAAAAAAAAAATTCTAAAAAAATTATTCGGATTATCAAGAACATGGAAAAAAGGCGTCAGAGTAAGAATAGTTATTGTAACAGCTGTTTATTTTTCTTTAGACATATACGGGATTTGGGCTTTGTGGAGCCAGAGGGTACTTCCTGTTTGGAGGGCAAGGAGGTTGGGGTCACTCAGCCGAGCAGTGTTCTTAAGTCCTGTACTTCTTAAGGCTTTTTCAAAATACAAATCTGGAAGTTTTTATAGGGATTGGATGGTTTGTGTTCTACGTTTGGCTCATAAAAAAGGTTTTTGTCCCTATTTTTTTTCTGTTTTACCACAACAAAAGCTCAAAAACAAAACAAAAAGGCAACAAGAAGAACCAAGTAAACGATTTAAAAAGGTTTCCATCAAAGCTTTGAACCCAGAAAACCACTGTAAATATATAAGTGGCACTTTAAAATATAACTCTAACATGCAGTTTACAGAGGAAAACAGCAGCATCAATAACAAAATAAAGAATTGATGCTTGCAGTCATGGAAAACTTATGCATATTTAACTTTATGCAGACTAAAAAAAACTGTTTCATATGATAAAACAAACAAACCTTTATGTGGCAAAGACTTTTACCTTGAGTAAAAAAGCTTTGCAAAAAAGCAAAAAAGTAACATTTTTATGTGATGCTTATGCATTGTCTGCTATGTTTGAAAAATGTTTGGATGGTTTTTAATTTACAAATGTGATTAGCGGGGGCGGGGCTTCAGTTTTGAACTGGGAACTCGCTGGTTCCAGACTGTGATGGTTGAGTTTGTCTGACGGGGACGACCTGCACTGATTCCTGATGAGCTGGGATCAGTGAACTCAACACATGGAAGCGGAAACAGCTGAAGTTTTGACTCCACCCACAAATGTAACCTCTGCTTCCTGAAACAAATATAGCAAGAAGCTCTGCAGGAGCCTCTGTTTAGGCGTTTGCATCATTCCCAACCTGGAATTGTGAAAGTCAGACTTTTCCATGACCAGAAGGAGGACAGAACTGAAGGATAGAGGAGTGTGTTTAGCTTCAGGAGGAGAGTGTGTGTGTGTGTGTGGGGGGGGGTCCTTCTGGGCCTGCTCATGTCAGACAGACAGGTTATGGAAATATTTTATATATGAGAAGTTTTTTGTGTAGATTTTCATTTTAACAGCATTAGAACTCTTCAATCAGTTTTTAGGAGAGTAAACTTCACCCCCCCCCCCTTCCCACTCAACGCACGCGCTCAGATTGAGGCACATTCTGGTTCTTTTCCAGGTGTTCAGCGCGTGACCCCCACTCCCCCCTCTGTCCCGCCTGCTACTTTTTGGCTCGTGCTCTGCGCGGTCGTGCCAAGGTGACCTCGATGGGAGGCGGGTGGGGGTCCGCAGGCGCTGACGGAGACTCTCCAACGATGGTTTGGCGAGGAGGAGAGAGGGGGGAAGGGGGTCGTGTCGAGGGACTCGACATGTTTCACGCGCTTAGATGGTGATCTCGAATCTGCGAGCCAGGTGCGTCACGGCTCAGCTCGCGCTCGTACTCCCCCCCCCCCCTACGCTTTTGTGCGCAATGACGCGCTTAAAAATCACAAACTCTTTACAATTCTGCTCCATAACCAATATTTAGAGGGGGGGTCAGGGAGTTTCAGAAGAGGATGGACCTCATGGAGGACGTCACGAGATTGTGGAGGGAAGTCTTCATGTCAGATCTTCATCAGTCAAGAGGACCGTCGCTCCTCGCCCTCCTTTTTTGTGCGCAATGACGCGGAGAAAAATCACAGTAGTTCATTCCAATGTTGTGCCATAATAAACATTTTGAGGGTGGGAGGTTGTCACACTTCGAGGAGGGCTTCACGAGACTCCGGAGTAAAGGCTTTATGTCAGACCTTCATCAGTCAGGACGATCCCCACTCATCATCATCTTCTTTTTTGTGCGCAGTGACGCGCCGAAAAAAAACACAGAACTTCTTCCACGTCAACTCTTAATCAGTCAGGAGGACCGCCGCTCCTCTTCCTCCTTTTTCGTGCGTAATTACGCGCAGACAAATCATAGAAACATAGAAACATTCTCTAGGGGGGGGGGGGGGGGGGGGGCTGAGAGGAGACCAGACCTCAGAACTTCTCGAGACTCTAGATCCCGCTCTTTTTCTTTCTCTTTCGCTTCTTCCTCCTCAGCTCCGGAGTCTTGGGGTTAAACAAATGAAACTCTGGCCTCCTCTTCCTCCTTTGCGTCCTCCCAGAAAGCCCTCAGAGGAGTCGGGCTACAGATAATGAGCGGCTCCTTGCATTAAACGGACAAACAGCAAGCCGGCATCTCCTGACCCCTCCGTGCTCCTCCCAGCTCCATTGATCACCCCCCCCCCTCCTCCTCCTCCACCACCCCCAGCCCTTATGAGATAATGCAATTACAAACATCAATAAGGAGCTGCGAGGGGAATCATTATGTGCTGACAGTGATAAATGATGCTGCAGAAAGCAGCGGCTCCTCTCAAACAATCCGCGCCCAAGGGGCTTTTGAGGGCCGGAGCCCCGTCGCCAAGGAGACAGATGACATCCAAAATGGCCCCCGCTCGGTCCCTCTGCTCCTTACACCCCCCCACATTGACTAAATGACTTTTATTTGGCCTTTTCTTCTGATGCGCAAAGCAGCTGCATGACTTTTTTTTTAGAGCAGATGCGGTTTTTCCAGAGAAAATAGAGTTTGATCAAAATTGGACTTTTAATGTTTGGATTTCTCCGTCAGAAATGAGTTTTTGGTGGTTTTGACTCAGGAGGTCGGTTTTCCCATCACATTAGATCCAAACTAATTTAACAAAATATTTCAATTTCTGATTAGAACACATTTAAACTAAAAAATAATCATTAATTCTCTGGAAATATAAATTAGAAAAATATGAGTCTGCTAAAGTTAAGTTGGATTTTCAGGTTTTTGACAGTTAAACCTAAATCGTCGCAGTAAATGTATTGGGAAGTCGTTTCAAAATAAAACATCTTTGGTTTCAAACTAATTATTTCTTTAAAGTAAAATAAGTTCATTTACACTAAAGGTTCATCACAGGATAAACGGATCATTTTTAGGATTTAGAAATGATTTTAGAGAAGGCTTTAAAAAACTGCTTTAAGACAGGAGGATGGGCTCGCTAACATCACTTTCCGGTTTCCGCGCATAATGAACTTTAAAGTCTTTAAAAATCTGTTTTAATGGAGAAGTGAATATTTAAAAAATGGCTAAAATCACATAAAATTTAGGAAAAACTTACACATGAAGTAACACAGAAAACTAATCAGAGTTATTCAAATTTATGTAAAGTTTTTATTGTATTTTTGTTGTTTCTTTGATGTTTTTCTTCGTTTTCATTTAAATAAAATTCTCATACTTTTTAAAACAAGCTTAAAATATTTTTTATCTAAAATATAAAACTTTAAATGTGTTGTTGTGTGTTTTTATTGTTATTTTATGTTATTTTACTGTACAAACCCGCTATTCTTCCTATTTGTTTCGCTTTTTCTGACGGTTTTGATTTTGGACCCTCGTGTGTCTAAGCACGCGCGCGCTGTCTTGAAGAGTCCCGCGCGGACAGTTTCATGGCCTCCCTAAAGAGGGCAGTCAAGCACGCGCTTTCTCCTGCAGCCTCGCGGCTCCCTGGAATCCTCAGCCGCGTGGAGGCGAAGTAACAGCGCGAAACCGTTTTTGCTGCAGCCGATTCGGCCGCGACCTGCCGCGCGGGTGCCACGCGCGAGGAAGCAAGGTTTAGTCTCTAATAAATAAAAAATACATTGAAGCTCGCACCTCGTCCGTGAAATAAAAGTGGACACCAGAACGCACGCGCGTGTCTGAAACAAACACAAATGCCCTTCAAAATAAAAGCATGTTCTGAGAGGAGGCGTGAAATGAAGAGAGCCTATCGGCCACGTGAGCGCTCATCTATGAGACACCAAACTACTTTCTCATCTTTGCTCTCACTCACAACTTGTATTCTCAGGACACAAAACGAACAAATATAGTGAAAAAAATTTTTGATTCAAAAAGCATTTTCATTTAAATTTTTGACCCTGAAAAACATTTTTTAAATTTCTGAAAAAGCAGTGAAAGCAGCGTGTCAGTAATTCTCACTTAACAGTTTCACTTTGCATAGTGTTTAGCTGGTTCTTAGGGTCGTTGATGAAATTATTATGCAATTCCTATTTGTGTACAGTTTAACACAAAAAAAACATTTTTTTTTAATAAGACACATCTTTAAAAGCCATTTTTAGCACAAGTCTTGCGTAAATCACAGCAGCTTTTAAGTCATGTGACAACAAAAAGAGACCTCCACATATGAAGGAATTAAAGTTTGACTTTTTTTTATCATCAAAATCTTTTAAACCATGTCCTGTTTTAGGTTTATACACTCAGAATATCCACCAGAACAAGCAAACTTCAATTCATCTAAAATTCTGACCTCAAATATGATGTCGGGCAGATGCAGTCAACATGGTTGGGATCTAAATTCCAATAAAAAAAAAAAAAATAGAAACACTAGTTAAGACCAAGAGGTAATGCACTTCCTCTGTGACGTTTAATAAAACCAGGTCAGTTCTCCAGTTAACCACTAGGTGGACTGTCACATAAGCAGGTCAGCCTCCAATTACTCTACTGTCAATGAGTTCTATCTTCTAAAAGAAATAAACAAACTTGAGTCAAAAATACTACTAATAGGCGTTGGAATGTATTAAAGATTCTTTTTTTTGGCAAAGTTTGAGACGGTTCTCTTTGTATTTGTAAACTGCTGTGGCTGGAGTCTTAAATATCTCATTCGTATCACAGTTGTCTCATAAATAAAAAAGTTGTTTTTTTTAAATAAAGGGTAGGACAAAAAAAATATTTTTTTACAGCAATTTGCAAATTTTCTTGTAACTTTGTGTGTCTAACAAGCTCGGACTGTAGTACCTGTGCCAGAAAATATTCAAGTCAGACAAAGTGAAAAGAAAAGAAAAGAAAAGAAATAAATAAAATGGCGTCAATTCAAAGGCTAAACTATTTTGCTAAATGTTTTAGGATAAAAACACTTCTGGGAGTTGCATAAATATCCCATCATTCTGCACTCTGGTTGCATGCTTCTATTGTTTTGTCTCAAATGAGTCACAAAGTTGTCTCCTGTTTTGTCTCATTTTCCAGTTCTCTCAAAAAGGAAAAAAAAATGTAAAGGAGTCTGAGATGTTGCCAGATTTCCTGAACCTAACGTCAAAAAAACAGGAAAGTTAAAGCAGCGCAAATGTTTGAAAACTTTACGGAAACTCATAAAAAGTGTTCATCTTTCATCTACAGTCCCACTTTTTCTTTATCAACATGCCTTCACTTCACTTTCCTGATGAATTTATTTTTTAAAAATCCGCCATAACAGCATTTCGCTACATTCACACCGACTTTGGCAACGTGCATTCAAGCAACCACTTCAAATAAAAAGTTAAAGTAAATGTTCAAAAATGCACGTAAAGGAGCAGAAACGCGCGTTTCGGGCGTTCAAAACTCTTGTCGCTACGCAAGTTTCTACAACGGTTTTCGGGCTCTGTGGACAAAACACACGTCCTTTGAACAGGCGTAGATAATTAAACCAGATCAAAATTTGACCAATCAGAGACTCGGATTGGATATTGACGTATGGATAACGACTTTTTTAGTTCATGGAAGTACCAACTGTTAGAAAACTGTTGGACCGGCCGGTCTCACCAAGTCTTTCATAAATCACATTAGAGCTGAGAAAGAAAAAGCCGGGAGCGAGATTCACCAGATTCACTCCACGCTGACAATTCACACCAAACCTCTTCCAACTGTAGGCAGACATGCGATGGAAAACAGTCGAAAAAGATAAAGAAGCCCCTCCCTGCTTGTCCGGTGGAACATTATTGCCCAACCATTAGTGCGTTCATTTCTTTTCTTAGTCATTTCTGCCGCAAACAACCAAAGAAAGCCACTACAAATGAAAAGAGTGCATTTTTTCATTTATTCATTTCTGTCTTTAAAAAAATGCATTATGTCTCAGTGGGGGAGGGGGGCGGGTTTGATGATGGACAGGCGGCCCACGATGTGTGGAAAGAAACCAGAACCAAAAAAAAAAAAAAGGAAAAAGAAAAGTTCACATCTTTTGTTTTTAAAAAATCTATTAGAAACAACATAATATGCAGAACAATACAACAGCATTTACAGGAGTCCAGCGTCATTTTACAACAGTTTACAGTAAATCCTCGGCGTCCCCTCGCTTCCTCCCGTCCGATAAATTCTCTCTCTGCTTCTGCGTCCGTAAAGAGCGCCCCCTCCCTGTGAGCGTGGGTGCTGCAGCGCCAACACCCCCCCCAATCCGCCAATCAGAGGAAGTCTCTGTCTTTTTCAAAGAAGAAGTCATCAGGTGTCCACATTCACGGCAGGCGACCAGTCCGTCGGCTCTGCTTCAATCACAATCAATGGGGGTTTGGGGGGAGGGGGGGTCCATGTGGGTCTTTTGTGGGCTTTAGGGGCTTGGAGGGGGAGTAAGTCTTGTGCCCACCAGAGAAGAAGTGGAGTCTTTTCAGAAGAAAGGGCTTGGGGTGAGTTGAAGATGAACCAAATCTAACGTTGAGTCCTGAAGGGTGTGGGGGGGTTCGGATCGGGAAGTTTAGCTCCTCGGTCTCTGGCGCACGTGACCCCGCCCCCCCCCAGAGTTTGTCCCCACAGCTCTGAGGAGAAGAAGATTAAACTGGTTAACAATCATTCTGCAAAATATCCTCTCTCACCTGCGTTCACCTGAACATGCCCCCCCCCCCCCCCCCCCCCCTACAGGTGTACTCTGGGCGGGTGGGTGTTTCATCTCCAACAGCTTTAACTACAAAATAAAAGCGCCCTCAGGATGAATTGGACACCATCAGTCACTGATTAGCTGCCGCCCGGGTTCTAGCAGATTCTGCAAACCTAATCTGGGTCAGAACAAATCAAAGCCAGCAGGTGGGGGTGGGAGGGGGGGATCCCAAAGCCAAAGGATTTAAAGAACAAACACGCGTGATTGACTTGACGTGATAATGCGACTGAGTGTGTGAGAGTCTTCAGGAACCATCAGAACCTTTAACTCAGGCTTCCTGAACACCTTCTTATCCGCCTTTGTTTGAAAAGACCACGTCGGTCTGGAAGGAAGGAGGCTCAGCCGAGCAAACAGGTCCAGCTTTCTCCTCCTCCTCCATTATTTCTCACTTAGGGACTAAAGCTGGAGAAGCTTCCTGATGTCTTTGAAAGTACCACCTTTTCCACACTGTAAGGCGCACATAAAAGCCTTCGTCTTTTACAAAAAAACAACAGTGCACCTTACAACCATGAATCGGTTGGGTTTCCTGACATCAACGCGATTTTGAGAGCTCTGTCTAAATAATTAGTTAGGCGTTATTGTGAATTTGCCAACTTGTAGCGGTGTCAGACTGTGGTGGTTTTTACATTTCAGACAAGGTTGGGAGTTAACGTAGTCACAATTATAACGTTTCAGTGACGTAAGGATTTATCTCTGACTATTTTGTCTCGCTTAATGTGCCTTCTGGTTTTCTGCACTCTATATATGACATAAGTTCAAAAATAGACCATTTATTGATGGCACGCCCTAGAGTGCGGAAAATACACTATACCATTTCACACATTTTTCGTGTTTTTTTCCAAACCTGCCCGGTCCTTTCTGAAAAGGAATTGGCCTCTTGAGTTTATGGCAAAGCATTCCCACACCATTATGCTTCCACTTCCACGGTTGACTGTGTTGGTTGATGTTTGTGGACGCTTCTGTCTCACCAGAATACTTGTTATAAAGGTTTTGGGGATAATCCAGATGGTTGTCTGCGTTTTTTCCCCTTCAACTCTCCCATAGGTCCACGTTCGTCCAAAAGTCTCTTTCTGACCGTTTAATCCTGAACTCTGACGTCACCTTGGTCTGCACTTCTGTCCGTGTGGACTCATGGATGCGTTCTTGGACTCATTTGGGTGGATTGCTCCCGGGAAAGTTTTCCAGCGATCCATGTTTTCTCCATGTGCGGATAATAAACGTCACTGTGGTTCTTTGGAGTCTCAAAGCTGCGACTTTAACTACTTTTTCCCTGTAGTTGATACGTTTGGAGAGCTCTTCGCCTTAACAAATGGATTCTCTGTGTTTTATTTTTTCTTTTCATTACATGAACCTGACTTTGAACTCGCTGTTCTCGTGTTTCACCATCAAATTACACGTTTGTGCTTTAAGTCTTGAAGACGAACGTTAGTTATGGGAGGATTCAGGGATAGTGAGACAGAAAACACAGACTCTCTCTGGAAGCCAGAGTGGTCGCGGCGTCCATGTTTTCTCTGGCTTCATCATGTCTTCCTCCACAGTAACGAGGTCGTTCTGATGGTCGAAGTAAAGCCGGGTCGTCGAGGAAGAGCGCACATCGCTAATAAGGTTTTTCGCTTAATAAGCCAACCCATCGCTGAGCTGCAAGCCTCATTTCTTAGACGAAGGGGGGATTCCGCCGGGGCCAAATCAACAGGGAGACACGGACAATGCGAGGTTCCTCCCAACGCTCGTTAATAGGAAAAGTTCATCCAACAGGAAATAAGTTAAGAAAGGGTTGGAGGGCGGGGGCTGACGGTGGAAGCTGGTGGTTGGGGTTAAGGGAAGGCATCTTGACCCCCTCAGAAGAAGGGTAACAAATTTGCGCCTAATGTCTGCTGCAAGGAATTCTGGGAAAGAGTGTGTCAGCCGGGACTGGACATCCAAAAGAGTCTAGTGCCTCCTCGTTTTGGGACAAGCTCCTCGTGGGTTGAACCATAAACATCAATGCGACGGGAATCGGTCCTAAGTATTGTCCAAAAAACTGGAAATAAAGCCACAGGCTAATTTAGCAGAATGGGGGAGGGGGTCATTCTAGAGTCACCATCGCTGCCATCAAAGGCTCCGCCGGCTTCCGCTTCAGTTGCTCTGCTTCATCTCTGTTGACAGGTGTATTGTTTCGCAGGGAGATCTGAGCTCCCAAATCCTCACTGAGTGGAAAGAATAACGCTAAGCAGGACTAATTATGACCCAGGCCTTCAGACCGAGTGCCAAAGGTCACATAAGAACTGTAAGAACAACTTTTCATGACCAGAGTTCTCAGAACGAGGGTCAAAGGTCACATTACAACTGTAAGAACTACCATTAGTACCCATGACAACAGAAGAGCCCCAAATGTCACATCAAAACCACTATTATAACCCAATTCTGTAGAATGAGCATTAAGAGTCCAGTTAAAACCTTTATGGGTTCTAGTGTTATGACCCCAAGGGTCATGGGGTCAGGGCCAACGGCTCAGACATCCAGGTATCCATTTAGGAGAGGAAGAGTTGTGATCACATTTTTCAATTTGCATGATTCGTCCACAGCAGAACTTTCTCTGGGTCGCCTCTAGTGCAAAGGGCTTACAATGTTCTGTTGGTCATACAATTGCAATGGCGTGTCCAGTCTGATCACGCCCATTGACAAGAGGGACAAACATGCCTTTACAGCTGAACCACATTTTGATCTTACTTAGACCAGGAGCTAACAGGAATTATCATTCCGTATTGCTTCATTTCTTCTCACAAAAAAAATGAACTCCAATTTACTCAAAAATAAGACCCCCCCCCCCCCCACTCCACTCTTACAGACTTTTACCAAAAAAAAAAAAAAAGCAAAAATACATCAGGGATTTTTTACAGTCTGTGAACTGACGAAACGTTTTGTTTTTCAATAATAGCGACTCACTTGTTAGCATCTGATTTTAGGACCGCAAGCTGCTCTCGGCCTGTGGCAGCGGTCGCTAACACCCCCTCCACTGTGTGAACTGAGGAAAACTGTTCCAGAAACAGAATGACGTCATTACTTCATTACTGCACTTCAACAAGGAAGTGCTCTTTTTTTTTCTGAAAGTCACTAGCTGCTGCTAGCTTGACCGTGGTCGAGTGTCCTCAGATTCTGCCATCCTGCTGTAGGTCAGGAAGGCCGTAACTATTGTTCCAGTTTCAGACACAATAAAACCCTTTAAATCTCGGGTTTTCATCCCGACTTATTCCAAACCTTTCACATTAAGAGCGCTGAAATTCATCCTGTGTTAAAAAACCTGAAGTCATCCCAGGAAAACAGCTTTAAAATGATAATAAACATGTGCTCCTCTACTAATTGATCCCCCCTTTTTATTGTGTAATAACCTGACCGTTCGATTGGTCATGAAATTCGACGTTCAACTGACCTAAAAACAGAGGCAGGAATGGTAGCTCGCAGATGAAGCTCTACAGAAAAGGCTTGTGTTGACTCTTGCCACCCCCCACCCCCCCTCCTTTTTTTACTCCCCGTCTTCCCCATCTCACAGAGGATTCCTCTGGTGGCCCAATTATGAGATTCAGCAGGCAAATTGAGGCTGTTTAAAGCGGGTCTGCTGGGAAGGCTGGCAGCTGCTCGGACACGGAGAACCAGCGCATCGACACAGACGTCCAAACGCCTCCCCCTAACTCCTCCCCGCGCCGCCAACCTGGCCCACACTCTCCCGCCACGAGATTTTCTGTCTAGTCGGAAACAAGAGTGGCATATTTCCACCGCCGCGCACACGCACGATTGTGCGCCGGGTTAATGGTCTCTATTTTTGTAAACTGAATAAGTCAAATCCATTGGTCACAGCTCTGCTGATGGCATATTTAATTTAGATCTAGTCAATTAGGCCCTGCCGGCTACCTCCTCCATTTTGCACAACTTTCTGCCCCCCCCACCTCCATCTCACTGGCACGAGTAATCCTATTACCATGCACAGACACATGCACATGTACAGTTGTGCAGACCTGCACGGCTGCATGCAAACATCCGCCGCAGCGGCGATTTCACGTGGAAACGTGCAAAAACAATCAGCCACTGTTGACCACTTTTACACACTGCAGCGCGACGACAGCACGCCATCCAGATTTATGTGGGAGTCTGTTTGGCCCTGGGGCAAGAGGGAGGGAGGATGGTGGGGGTAGGGGGGTGAAGTGAGAGATGGAAAAAAACAGAAGAAGGTGTTGTGTGAAAGAGATGGAGAAGAAGGAAGAGGGAGTCAGACAGACAAGGTGATGGAGGTGTGTATGTCTGGGGGGGGGGGGGGTAGTGTGTGGGGCTGGGGTGGGGGTATTAATGTGTCTTATGCACCAACCTGGGAGATTTATGACACTTAAGGGGACACTCACTTCTCCTTGCATCAGCAACAACCTGCTTGCATTTTTGCCAATCAGGTCTGTTGCTATAGCAACGTAATACTGCCCCCATCCATCCCCTCTCCCAAATGTTCCCCGTCCTCTTTTCTCATCTACCTTTGTCCATCCCACTTTAATGAAAACATGCCCAATGTTTCACCACCAGTAACTAACATTTGTGACGTTTTTCAAGAAAAATCTACTCTTGACCCGTAAAGAATTCAATTCTGATGACCGTTGATTTGTAAAGGTGTAAAGAGAATTATTGACGTGAGCCTTAAGCTTTCAGAAGGTTTCATTTTTACAAGAAATACCATTAGGAGCTGAGCCTAAAGTATGTGTAAAATAATGACTATAACTACCCTACTTTAAGAATGAGGGTCAAAGCCTCATGACCTGAATCCATCACATGTGAGCCAAAACAGTCATGTTAGACTAGTAAATTAACATTAATATTACCTACTGGTATACTTTTATACCGAGGTTTATTATTATTACCTGAGATAAAAATTTCCAAGTGGTAAATTATTACTTTTTTATGTAAGGATTTCTATTACGATGACCCCAGCCTTCACAATGATCCATTTTGGATAGATCACACCTGCCCTTATGGGTGAATACCAACTGTCTGCAGACAAAAAAATCGCCAAACTTGTATAGGAGCGCTGGTGGCCCACGCAAAATTTTAAGATCGTAGACAACCTGGTAAACCAGAGAGCAAAAATGTTTATGCTAATTTTTCCTATGGCCAATCTGCGGGCGTCAGGTCGTAGTGAATACTTAAATAACTTGTAATGGGCAGTAGGGGTGTGTACTGGATTGTCACTTTTTCAATCACCCCAAACCCTGCCCACTGTGCAAGGGGTTCATTGGTGCTGTTCACATGATAACATGTGTGCAGCCTGACTGTTAAAAATAAGGAATTTAGCCGATTAGAGGGTCGTTTGTGTGGTCGTCCTACAGGCGATTACGTATTCCTTGTGTGCAGTATTTGTGCGCGATCAGTAAGGAGCCAGTATTCGCACCTTACAAACAACTAGAGTGTGGTATAAGGGCACCTTACAACAGCATCACCTGTATGTCATTAGTGCGTGTAACCTACATTATCTTTACGAACACTTCACGATACACCAAACACACACACAATACAATGGTACGTTCCATTTTTCATGATGCTCCTTAAGGTGGCCCCACGAGCGTCAAGGGAACTGCAAGACCTACAACCCTGCTGGATTACCCCAAAAAACCCGACGTACGGGAAACCCCCCACAAACACGCACACACACATGCGTGTTTGTGCGTGTACACACACGTACATGGCACTAAGGCTTAAAGCGACATCATTTCTGCTCTGGAAAACGTTTGTTGGTGTGAGAAAGTGATACAGTGGCACACTAACAGACAGGAGGGGAAAAGCTGATCAAAGGCTCTTTTTGGTGGACTGGGGGAGGAGGAGACAGGAAAACCACTGAGGACCGGGAGCTGGTTTGTATCTGAAACCCATTTAGACTCCAACAGAAATAAACGATTTCCAGACGCTTTGACGAGAAACGACTTTTGTTCTCCAAAATTCTCCTTTTTCTGCAGTTTTGGAAACACTTTTGAAAACAATCAGACTAGAAACGAGTGGTGTGAGTCACTTCAAAGTCTTACTTACATTCCCATTTGGGTCGTGATTGGTCGGACTGGAGAGGGAGGGGCTACATGTAGTGCCACTGACCTTCCATACCCATGTTCATGCCCATGCCACCCATCGGCCCTGGGAAACAAAAGTAACGCAATTTTATTAGGAAATCTTGACGGTGGTTCCTCTCTGAAGATCATTTGAGGAGAGGAGGTCTGTGGGTCTGTGGGTTCATGGGGGTGGGGGTGGGGGGGGTCACATCCAAACCTGCTGACTTTGAGAAGAGAATCCCAGAAAACAGGATATCAGAGGAGCTTAAGGACAAACTCTGGGATTAGAGTTGATGGCGTGAGAGAGGGGCCGAGTGTGTGAGTTAGTAGGCATGGGGGGGGTGTGGGCTGCACAGACATCCTATGAACGCTTGTGAGAAGAAAGTATGGCGCAACAAGACGCATCCACACCTTGGGAAGGAGCGCAAGAGGACAGACACAGAGGAAGCCTTACCAGGTGGTCTGATTCCCATGTGCTGCTGGCCGTCCATGACAAAGCCCCCCATCGGCTGACCATCTGGATTGTAGGGAGCTCCTTGACTTACTGGAGAAAACAGAGAGGGGTAGGGATAGAGGGATTGGAGGAAGGGGAGCGGGATGGTCAATTAGTGCTTTTAATTAAGGCTCGGCGGCCGGAGCCGGATCATCTGCTGGATGCTGCACGCGACGCCGCTTGACGCTCTGGTGGGAGGGATCAGACTGATGCTGGAAAACGCTGCAGGATATTTCTGATGGACTACGGTTTACTAAGACATTAAGCTTCATCATTTTAACCGCAGAAGCTTGTTGAAACCAAGATTTCTGTCTGTAAAATGAACAAATGACAAGTCTGAAACTGGGTTTACATCGACACCAGCAGTAATTACTTTACAACGTCCAAAATAAAAGCTCAAAATATTAGAGTTTGCGTCCAGATTAGATCTGGAGTTCCACAGAGCTCTACATTAGATCCTCTGATTTTTGTCTAACTCTTTTCCTAAGAATAATAGCGATGATCATGGAGGATCTTGATGGTAAAAATATTATTTTAATGGCATTTTTTATTGCTCAAAACACAATGTTTACAAATAATGAGTAAGAATTGAAAGTGTTGTAAAAGATAAATAAAAAAAAAACAAAAACTGATTATGTCCGTCAGCTCCAAACCCAAATCCATGGTACATTTAATTACTACCAGAAACCTGGGGCATTTGGGTTTTAAAGTTTGAAAACATTTCTTTTCCCACCATTTGTATACAATAATCAGATTATTTTATCAACAAAAAGGGGAAAAACAAACATTTTAATGGTGGTTAAAGTTTATTATTATTTTTTAAAGTTGTAAATCTGAGCTTTTATTGAGAAATAAGGAAAAGCAAAACATCCCATGATTTTCTGTGGAACACTGAAGGCTGCCTAAACATCCAAGTTTTTACAGGCAATTAAATGCACCAAGGTTTTGGTCAAGTTTATAAAGCTGAGACCAAATGCAGCCTCCGTCTGCAGACACGCTTGCGCACAGGAGAGACGTCACAGGTTCAATTCCCTGAACAAAGCAGTCCGCCGCGGCTCTCACCAACAGCTCGTTCTTGCAGAAAAGCTGCAGAAAAAGAGCTTTATCTCACAAATGCAGGCCAAAATTGAGCAGTGAGCAGAAGTGAAACCTGACCATGAACACCCCCCCCCCCCCTGTCCATTGTTCTGCTCTCATACAAAACCACTTACCTCCCGTTTAGGCGGCTCGGGGGCCGGTCAAGCAAAAGCAGGACCTCAGCCCGGCTGAATGCCTTTGAACTTTACTGCGCCCCCTAATGCCACTCTGACCTCTGACCCCTATTACAGGTAATAAAGTTTACGACAGTCCAAACCAAGCCATGCACCAGGAGGAGGGACAGTGGTGGTGTGTGTGTGTGTAGGGGGGGGGTGTCAACTAGTTCTGTTTAGAAAAAATCCACTCATGATTTAGTCAAATTCAGCCAGTTTTTCCACGTCAACAACTGAATTAATGTTTGCTGTTAATGTGGCTAAGTTTTGAGTTGGGGGGGGGGTCTGACATTCTTCTATTTACCAGTGGGGGGGTCTCCGGGTGCATGGAGTGAGGATGGCTTTCGCCTGCACGACTTGAAAACAGTAACACTAGGAGACTTGCCTGCACGGTTTGACTGGTCGATCATGGGCTGAACTATTCTCCTCCTGGCATTAATGAACCTGGGGGGTTGGGGGTGGGGGGGCAGGAGAGAGGAGAAAAAAGACACAATCAGAGCACAGATTAAACAAAAAATGTGGCCTCCTGCACGGAAACCCCCCTGCCCTCTCCTTCAGCCAAACCCAGGGCATTGACCGTTTTAGAGACCTGGACTGAGCGAGTAGAAAATGCTTTAACTCTGGTTTCAACGAAATGACGTCAGAACTCAGGAAGCAGATTGAGTCGACCTGAGTCATCGTTTCTATGGCAACCACTCTTGCCACTCAGGAGTGAGCTTGTTGGAAGGCCACACCCCTACCAATTGAAAGCGGCTACAAGAAATCTGTCAATCAAACTTTCAATGTGAGACCAACAACTTTTATTGAGGCATATGATTGGTTAGTTTATAACTTAAATAACTTGAACTACAGAAAGAATATCATGAAATAAAATATTAGGATTATAAAAAACATGTTAAATAATGTATTAGAGCAAGAATAGTTATTTTAACAAATCAAAGAATCACTGAGTAACAGCTGTTAATTTTTCTACAGAAGTCTATGGGATTTTGGAGTCATGTAACCAGCGGCTACTTCCTGTTTGGAACACCAGGGGGGAGGGGGTCACTCAGTCCAGTTCTTATATACAGTCGATGATCCAAACACGTCATTTGGCCAACCATAGCACTGATATGGAGCAGTTCCTGTCCCGCTAAAGCCCCAGTGAAAGTCTCATGTAAGCAGGTCTAACAACTGAAGCGGTCGGCCGGCTCTGTCTTTGACTCGTGTGAACCTGCTTTAAGTCAACTCAAACACTGAGGTCTTTGTGGGGGGGTTAACTGGGATCTTCTCATGCCAGCTCTAAACTGCTTTGTCACACTTTACTGCAGAAAAGGCAGCAACTGGTTAAAGTTGCACTCTGATCATCTTTTCATCTCTTATAAAAGCGTTCTTAGTGTCGTTTTCTAGGACATAGTTTCAGCAGGAGTTCTTTAGAATTTGACCCATTTGTTAGCTAGATTCCACCCAACCTAACATTACTGGTGCAACAAAAATGGCGAGCAATATTGGAGCTATCCAGCCGTACAGTTTTAAACCAGATTCCAGCTCAGACGAGGAAAACAAAGATGTTTGTGGACAGAGTGCTCTGTGCAAGGATGTATCAGAATAGAGCAGGAGCGGGGAGCTTGTGGCTCGCCCAGCGTACGTCACAAATACGATCTTTTCAAACTGCATTTTTCTGATTCACAAGGATTTGAATCAAGAAATACTCAGAAATGTTATTTTTCAGCTTAATTTTATTTTTATGTCCTCCATCATGAGAAAAATGCCACAACAACATGTTAAAAACACCAAACACAGTTTTCCTTGGAAGTGGGTTTAAAGATCTCAGATTAGCAGTGAGAAGCTCTCGTGCACGCTCGTGCACGCTCTGCCAGGCGGCGCTCTGGCCTTGCTCAGCTCTAACCCCTTTTGAAATGACCCCTTGGCCTGCTTTGACCCCAAGGAGAGGGAGAGAGGGCTCTTGGGGCTCCTGACTTGATTTATGTGTTCCTGCTGTTGCCCCACCGGACACTTCTGTTTCTGCTGTGAAAGCCGAGCGCTGCCTCGACTTAAAGGGAACAATGGTCCTGCTGGAGTTTGAAAGCAGGACCATTTAAAGAGTTCAGTGGTAGGGGGGGGGGGGGGGGGGTAAGAAAAGGAGGCAAACACGCTGCATCTGTTTTGGAGCCTAATGGAGCACCGAAAGCTTCAAACCCCTTTGGATTTGTCTCTTTCAAAGGTTTGATTCTGTTACAAAAAAACTGAAACTTTCTGGTGGGGGGGGGGCGGGGGGCACTGCAGGAATGCACTGACATGGCGTAGCACCATCAAATGAGAGAACGTCTGCATTTTTATCACTCTCCCTCCCTTCCTCCCCCTCCCATGTTACCCTGTTCTTCTGCTGGGGAGGGGGAGATATGCAAGGGGGAGTATAAAAAAAAAAAAAAAAAAAAAAAAAAGGAGTGAGGGCCAAGAGGGCTGAGGAGGCCCGAGCATTCCTTTGGCTCCTCTCTCCTCCTGAACCCTTTGCTGAAGGTCAACTGGAGGCCAGCGCCGGCCAACTGTTGACCTCTTCTCCTCCTCCTCCTCATCTCCTTCCTCTTCGTCGTGTCTTTCTGTCCCTGGTCTCTGCACGTCCTATTAATATCTGCCCCGCAAAGCGGTGAAGGACGCGAGCACAGAGGCAGGGGTATTTAACTGGAACAAGACATGGAGGGCTGAAAAACGGTGAACGGGGTGAGAATGACGAGCAAAAATAGAAAAAAAAGGCTGATGTGAATGTCAAAAAGCAAAGGGAGCGAAAGAAAAAGTTTGACAACTGTGGAGCAAACTGAGAGTCCATCTTTAAGCAGGAAAAGCCCACTACAACACGGGAATGATGGGAAATTCCATTTTCTTTGAACTAAACTACGTCAGAATATTAAGGACAGCATAAAAATAGCAGATTCATGTATGAAAATAAAAATGAAATATAAAAAAAATAAATAAAAATCAAACATTTACAAAAATAGAGTTGGGAGAAAAAAGTCGCAAAATTACAAGAAAGAAGTTGCAATTTTATAAGAAAAAAGTTAGAATATTGTGAGAAAAAAGTAGTTATATTATTAAAATAACCTTGTAAAATGATGAGAAAAAAGTTGTAATTAAATTCATTTAATTCTTTGCACTTACAATAAATTAATGTTGACTTATTTGTTCCTTTCCCTATTTCCTTATTAGTAAAACTAATGAACTCCACATCTCTCACACTGAAACACCATATTTGTTCTTTTTTGTTGTTGTTGCTCTTGTTCTTAGCAAACACGTTTGCTAATTTATAACTTTATCATAAACTCTTAATTCATAACCTATTAATCATCATTTTATTCTTATAATTTTACAAATTTATTAATTTATTTTTACTATAGCATATATATATATTTTTATGGTGTCGTATTTAACCCTTTGATGAAATCCACACACACAAATTTGCAACATCATTTTTTTAAAGAGATACTGATGGTATCTATGATGATATGTTGGTTGATTTGGTACATTTGTGTTCACAGTTTTACTTCAAGATGTAAAAAGTTAGGGAAAAAAAGCACCTTATTTACCCACTGTCTCAAATTTGATCCACACATTTTTAAATGATGTAACTGTGTTATAAAGAATTCCTTATCAACACTGTTGCTTTCTTCGTAACACAGCAAGTAGTCTTTTAAAAAGTGAATAACTGTAGATGAGTTATTCCACCATGAAGTTTGGAGATTCAGGAAAACTTTTCCCGCCAAAAGCATTTTTGAGATTTCACTTAGGCAGCCATTTTGGAAAGACCAGGAAAAGCCCTTCTACTGCCCCCAGTGGAACTCTGATGAACTACAGAGCCGAAAACACGGACCACCTTTTAGACCAGTGTTTTTCAACCAGTGTGCTGCGGCACACTAGTGTGCCGTGGGAAATTGCCCTCATTAACTGATCTAGAAACATTTTCCATCTCCAGGATATCAGCTCTGTCTTTATCCAAACAGGCCCTGATAAAACACTGAGTAGTTAGGAATATGAAAGATCATAAAATACTTTTTTCTTTGTGTTTATTTGATTCTATTGAAAACATTTTGATAAGAATGACGGTACTGCGATTTAGCTGCAGCTATACCTGTTTTTGGAAAAGTCCCGCCCCTTTAACTGTCTCCACCAATCATTCTTGAAGGCTTAATCACACGTCATCAGTCTGACCAATCAGAAGCGGTTAAAGTCTCAACCTCCTTGTTCTGATTTAGCTCATAAAGTCTCTCAGTTCCAACAAAAACACCAGCTAAAGCTCGTCTTTAGCGGTGTAGCTTTCCCTAGAATCCGGTATCAGACCGTGGAACAAGAGAACAAAACAATGAAGCTCAGAGACGCTAGTCTTTCTCCTCTTTTGCGCCAGTTTTCACACTACACTACCCATGATGCATTGGGTTAAAGCGGCAGCGCCTCAGTGCACAATGAGTCGTCCTAGTTAAACGTCTTGGAACCACAACGAACACACAAACAGTTTTTGAATCTTCTAACTTTACTTTTATTTTATACTTTAAAACAAACACATGCAACTTCCTGCTTTCTGATTTTTGTCACGGTTAAAGTGTGCCGTGGCTCAGAAAAGGTTGAAAAACACTGTTTTAGACAGACATGACATGACATGGGGGTCTCAAAAATGTGTGATATGAATGTTTATATTGGACTATGCTAAAAAAGCAGTTTTCTCTGCCTCCAGAGACAAAGAAGGTCACAACATTTAGCTAAACAGCTTCATCAAACTGCAGAGGACAGATGAGAAAATCCCAAAACACAAACAAATGTTGGATGAACATTTCATCCTTAAACAAACGCCATCGATACGTTTGAACAAAGTTCTGCATCCCAAAGAGCAGATAGGGGGGCGGCGCTGAAACGTTTGGGACGTTTTGACACCAGAACAGTTAAAAAAACAAAAAAAAAGCAGAAAGGCCGCCTCTTCTTATCGGTTTCCTTCTCCTGCTCTCTCCGCCTTATCATTCCTTCCCCGCGTGGTGGAAACTGGCAGCCCACCTTCCAAATCTACAGTCTGACCCCCCCTCACCACAACACACACACACACACACACACTTCTCCCTTCAAATCTCATGCTGGTTTCCTGTCCCTGTCGTCCCCATATCTGAGGCCAGATGCACCATGGGGCCTGGAACAAAGGATAAAATGCCTCTCATAATAGCAGCCAGGGGAACGGAGAGATGGAGAGAAGGAGTTGGAGAGTGGGGCGGGGGTGTGTGTGTGTGTGGGGGGGGGCACTGGTCTGCAAACCAGACACTCTTGCTGTGACCGTTAATAAGCTAACAGACTGTGAGGGAAGGAGAGGCAGTGGTCAGACCCAGGAAAAGAGAGCAGAGTGAGGCTTCACCTTTTCACGACCCCCGGGTGCTATAGGAGCTGTGTTTACAGCTTCATGCCCCCCCCCCCCCCCTCCACTGCCTCCCATCACGCCACAATGAGCTGCACTATTCAGCTCCTCCGCCAGCAACAAAGGATGCTGGGTAACGCGCTGATGTCCGGAGGGAAACGCCAGAAAACGTCCGAAAAGGCAGAGGAGCACGGCGCCCGGCCCCGCTGACGTCCCGCTCCCGCGCGTGCACAGGTGTGCACTGGGCTCGCGTGAAATGCCCAATTAAAGGCAAGAAATTGTCTTTTCCATGAGCCGCCTTGGCTGCGCGACCAATTGGGAGATCATTTAATAACCAGCAAGTGGAAAGATGCGGATTGGAAACACAAAGGTTCCTCGCATTGATCCACATTCACGGTGAGTGAATGCGTGCACGCACGCACGCACGCACGCGCGCATGTGCACGCCTCCCAAGTCTGCAGCCATATCAGATGATTAAAGGCAGACTGACGGAGGATGAATCTGACACAGCATGCGCTGGTGCACAGGCGCATGTTTCATCCAGAGGTGCAGATTCAAAGTCTAAAGCCTTACAGGGGTATCTGGCTGTCTGTATGGGGCACGCAGGTCGACTTAGTGAGCGGGCGACAGGTCATAGAGAACACTTAAACAACACGCAATCCAGGGGTAAAGATCCTTCAGTTTCCTCAACACCACCAAACCCTTCGCACTGTGCCAGCAGCCCATTGGTGCTCTTTAAGTGTGACTGTTAGAAATGAGGAAATTAGACAATCCAAGAGTAAATAGTGTTGGTATCCTAACATGTCACCTGCACACGCGTGCAGCTTTCCTTACGGAACCAGTGCATGCGCCTCCCTAACGACTGGAGTGCTGCGTAAAGGTGCGACAGCATCACCCGTACGGCACAGGTGTGAGCAAGTTACACATACGCTAAATACATTTCCTACCACGATGGTCCGGTCCACGTCCTAGACAACCCTAAAACCGCCGTACGGGTGCATGTGGCTAACACATGACAACGCTATAACCCTTTACCACTCGCGATGTCGCCTGCAGCTTCTGAATAACACAAGCTCTTTGACATTCTGACGCAGAGAAAAGCAGCTTTTCACGACGGCTTTGCGGCGCTACACAATACGTTCTCAACGGCGCAAAGCCGCTTTTCTCCGCGATAGAATCCACTGGAATTACTTAAACTGCATAAACAGCTGGAAAGTTACGGCAGACAAAAGAATGGAAACACTGAGCTAAAGTGAAATAGCACTGAAGTGAACCGCACCACAGTTCTCGTTTGATCCAAACCGGAGTTCCGGTGAGCTTTCACAGCTGCCGAACCAAAAGGATCACCACAGGAAACCAGCTCTGGACCAAACGGCTCAGTGTGAAAGCGCTCTCTGGAAGTGGTCAGCCTGTAGACATTTACCCCCCAGAAATCCACCTTTTCCTGCCGTTTCACACACAATCAAGCTGCTAAGCATATAGTTCCATTTCTCATTGTTGTTCATTATGCTCATTAAGCCATCTCCAGATTTTTTTCAGCTGATTACTAAACATTTAAGCTCCATTTTTAATCTTGTTTTTTCCTAATAAGCATCACAAACTTCATTTTTGCCTCATTTTGCTTTTATAAATGTGTTTTTTTTGTCTTTAGAGAGAACAGAACTTGAACCTCATTTGCAGAGGAAAGAAACTATTTTATTGTAAAGCCAGATTTTTTTTTTTTAACTCTTGATATTTTCACCCAGATGAAGCTGTAAACGCTGTGTAAACATGTTCCTGAAAGCGAAAAGAAGCTCCGCCTCCTCCAGCAGCTCTTTCTATTACAGAAGACTCAACAGTATTGGACTGAAGAGTGAACTCGGTTTGTCTTTTCTGACGAAATCCACATGTGACGTCACGGCAGGCAGCCGTGCAGCATCTGAGCACGCCCCGGCGCGGGCCCTACATGCATGCGTACGGTTAGAACGCGGCGTGCTGCATGCTCTCACATGCCGGCGCGCCGAAATGTTCACTGTTTTTCCAAGAACCGCTTCAACAGTCGACGTTGTGTGAGTTGCAACACAACAACCACCAACCCGTGGAAAAAAAAAAAAAAAAAAAAAAAGGCGCTTTGGACTTGCACAGGTGCGTGGAAACCTGCTCTGGGCCGGCGTGTGATGGAGCGGCACGGGATGAGCGTCCGACCGGCCGGCCAGTCACGCCACAAGAGTCTGGTGTTTTCAGTAAACAGCAGAGGGTTTTTTTGGCAGGCTGGGAGGCCCTGAACCATCTCCAAATGCATGCATGCCTGTGCACGGACACACCCACACACTTACACACACACACACACACACACACACACAGAGGCAGCTCTCTAATAACATGAGGTGGATTAGCAGGATCCAGCGCCACATATGGAGGCAAACTTAAGAAAACAGTGTGAAATTTGAAAGAGGCTTTAGACTGAGAGCAGACACGAGGGTCGCTTAATCCCCATTTACTGCACACACAGAAAGCGCCAGCCGCCGGTTCGACTGCCTAAGAGCCCGCCGCCGTCCGCTCAGAGCGCCGTGGATCTGCCGCAGCCGTGTTTCCAGAGAGGAGCAGAACAAACACGCACAACTGGAAAGGAGCTGACTGAGTGTGTGCAGCGCCGAGCGGGACTTTCCAAACCAAACAACAATAAAGTGATGTTCACGCCGCCCTCCACAGCGCAGGTTCAAGCCCCCATTTGAGCGTTCGTGTTCCAAACAAGTTTTAGACTCTTTCTAGAATTGAACGCGTGTTGAAAGTCAAACTGGGTCAAACTTTGACCAAGCAAAGACTCCGATTTGGTAGTGATGTTTGGCCACCAACTGTTTAAAAATGGATCTTGAAGGAGGAATTCCTAATTGTGTATTTCTTATGTCAGAATAGAAGAATGAAAGAAAAAGCCTGGAGTGAGATTTGCACCACTTTGACGTTTCACACTAAACCTCTTCCAAGTGAAGGTGGCGGACAAGCACTGGTCAACAGAAGAAGAAGAAGAAGAACCCGCGATAAGCACATTCTCCAACGTGTGTCACGTCTTTAGCGTAAATGTAGCTTAAGAGCGAGAATGAACGTCCTGCTCAGCTCACTGAAACATGCGGTTACGAAAAAAAATCTCGCCAGGAATCTCATCTTCATCTTCACGGTAGAAGCTCGGAGTCTTCCAGAGAAGGTTGGAGTCAGGATGTGGGGGAGAACCGCCGCTCTGTCTAACCCATGATGTCACTGCGTCTTATTCGGAATGGGAGCAGGAATCGAACCCACGTTTTTAGTCGAATTCTGAGCTACTGAGGTCCTCCCGGCTCTCGTCAGACTGGCGGCCGTGCTTCCAAACAGATCCACTTTCTTCCACCTTTTATGTTCTTGAGCAGCACCCACCGCCTCTATGCTGCTGTGTCCCGCCCCGACCCCCTCCCCGCTACAAAAGGATGCTGGAAAGCAAAGGAGAGGAAAGGGGGGGGGGAATAAAAAAGGGAAAAAAAGAAGGAGGAGAAATACAGGTTTGTCCTGAGGCGACGTGCTGTGATGTAAGAGAAAGAAGGAGCGGGGAGGTGGGTGGGGGGTGCACAGGGACCCTGAAGCGCACAGATTTGTGTTGACACAATCCAGTCAGCAGTGGGTTGTGTCTGCACAGGTTGAGGACTCCTCCAACGGATTCCTGTTACAGCGACCGAGCCCGAGCAGCAAACACGGCTTCTGACACGGAGGGGTGAGGTCATACGTGAAGCGCACGTGAAGCGTGCGCGGATCTGCGGGAAGGTCAGGCGGTTTCCGACTGCTGAGGATGAAACAGGCTTCAGGGCAGAGCCAGAGCTCAGAGGACTTTCCATGAACAAGTTCCAGCATCGCTCGCTCTCTGCCCCCCCACCAGCGCCGCCGCCGCCGCCCCACACTCAAACATGCACCTCACTCTACCTGTTTGTTAACCCTGCAGCTGCTCTGAGGCTCCACGCTAACACTCACAGGAAAACTCCACCGGGAGTTTCCTATATTTCCTCCTTACAAACCCAGAAAGCCAGGAAGGAAAAAAAGAAAATCAATAAAATGTTCACATTTTTAATCCACTAAAGACAAACGAGTTCAAACTTTCAGTAATAAATGTTATTATGACTCAAGAAGAGCAAGATCTTAATAATTGAATTACAATTATTATTGTATTATTGCTGAAAAGATTACAATGAGAGTGGAAGGGAACAGTGTTAGTTAGGATAACTAAAGGTCGCCTCACAGCCTCTACCTACATTTGTGAGAAAAAGTGAGAGAAGTTGTGGACGTGACGTGAAATTTTTCACAGATGTATCACGAATGAACCACGTTAAAATCGCAAAAGACGTACCAGTAAACACGCATAGAACGCGTGAACCAATGTAACATGAACCGTGCGTGATTATTGCGCTCTTTGATTTGATTTGATTTGATTTGAAATGGTTTATTTCAAGCAATCAAATAAGAATAATACACAAAAACAATGCAATCATCAGTTATACATTCATACAACGACGAATCAAACTTAAGATAATTAGACATATTAAAAAATTTAGCTTGAAAGGGAGTGGAAGGAAGTGAACTTATATAATCCCGCCCCCTGTTCTACCGTAACCATTTTATTACATGATTTATCATTATCCGGTTCCTAGCTTTTATCAGACAGAATTAAGAATCCTGAAATATCAATAAAGCACATGACAAAGATGAATTACTTAAATTATTATGTAAAAAATAACTATTTTAGAAATCAACATTGCATCTGTGATTTGTGCGTCAATTACGTAATTTAAACGTGATGTGTGCCGTTTATAAAAGCTATACATCAGTGGTACATGCGTGCAGGAACAGTCGTGGACGCTTTGCGTGTGCGTCTAGCAAAAATCATTCAACAGACCAAAAGTTGTAAACAGCTCAAAACTGAATTCACGTAAGACCCCCATGTGGAAAATGTACTGAGTGGCTGTGTGTCATGGCCTTAACATTACGGCAAAGCCTTCGGGGTGTTGTTAATCCTGCAAATATTAAGACCCAAATCAAACAAAAAATATGCAAAATGCTGCACTGTGAAATGTACACAATATTAACATCTGGACCCTCAGAGGAGGAAAAATTGCATTTCTGATGGTTTTACCAAGGCATACGTCATCATAAAAAGCCCAAAAAGGCACAGAAACACTATTTCATTATTGTAATGTAATAGTAACTTTCATAACCCAACTTATATTGCACAGAGAATGAATTATCACACTCTTATGGGGACTATTATGACTTTGATGGCCTAAACCTTCAGAGTAAAGATGGAAGGACATTTTGTCATGACAACAATAAATATTATGACGAATCCAGCCTCTCATACATGAGATTAATAATAACATGGCCTGAACTTTTAGGGTGAGGAATAATAAGAGAGGTCAGGGCTATTATTACCTGAATCTCTGGAGGATGCATTGTAAAATGCCCCTCAGTATTTGACTAATTATTGACAAAGATCAAGAAATCGTCAACAAAAGCTTCTTTCAGCTCAAAGAACTGCCGTTTTAATATTAATAACAATAAAAGTGTTTAAAAACGTATTTTTGCTCCTTGCATTTGTAATGGCCTTCTACTCTTCTAAAGTCTTCTGCCCCCCCCCCCCCTCCTGGCCCCATATAAAATGCTTTAGCTCCGCCTCTTGATTTTATTAGGAAATAAAGTAAAAGAAAAACATTGTATATTATATTATTTTGTCAATAATGACAGAAATATTGACTCAGAAATTAGGGGGGGGGCAAGGTGCCCGCATTCGCCACCCCATAGCTCCGCCCCTGACTAAAAGGCACACGTTCAAAGTAGTTTAAGAGTCGAGTTTGGTCCAGAGTGAAAGAGCTTTGATCGTTTTCTGACACTGCACTATTGTTAGCATGTTCTCCATGTCTCCCGGTCTGCTCCATCACCTCCTGCCCTCCGTCCTCTCCTCCTGTGCTTTCAGAAACCCGATAAGCTGCAGATACAAATGCACCCGCCGCTCCTTCCACGGCCAGTCTGCCCTTTTAAATACTCCTAGCCTTCCTCTCCCTCTAACTCTGTGTCCAGGCTTTTAAGACGTTCGTAAAAGGAGGTCTTATTGACAAAACAATTGCTCAGCGGGGCTTAAACACTGCCTTTAAAGGGGTATTATTAAATTGCAGGCAGGAAGGGGAGGGGCCGCCAACAAGGGAAACCTGATGACCTCTCCATCGATTTTTACATCACCGGAGCGTTAGGAGAACTTAGCACGGAGAGACGGACTGCATCCAGACGGACATTTTATATGTTTCTCGCTGAGCTTTTAGCTGCTGCGTGTGTCGGGAGTGGTGTAATTTTGTGAGCAGGTAAAAGGTTGTGTTGTTCAAAAAACGCTTGGATGCTGCGGCTGCAGAAAGGTGCACGCCTCCATCTACCAGCTAATCTAATCACTGCTCTCTTTCGCTGCTCGTCCACGCATCCGTATGATCCATCTCGGAGCAATTCCCAGCTCATTTTAATTGTTATTACTTGTTAAGAGCAGGTTAAATATGCAGTTTGCACATGGATTATGATGAGGCCTGACTCTGCAGATGGATGGCTCTACAGATCATAGCTGGAAGACTTTTTGAAGATTTGCTGGAGCTTAAAAGCAGAAAGTATCTTCAGAAGGTTCACCTTAGATCTGAAGAGTTTTCATGTACATCCAATCAAGAATATAGAAGGTGATCCATCTGTTAAAGAAAACCTTTTTATGAGGTTTGCAAATTCATATATTTTATTATCAATAAATTAAATCAAACTTAACTTCAGGCATTCTCATTTTTATTTCTGCAGATCTGACTGGAACATGGAGGTCTTTCTGGCGGCATTGTGGTCAGACATTTTAAGTAATGAATAACGACGGTAAAATGTCCTTAATTTCAAAGGATGCGAGTTTTTCCATGAATGTCACTGAGATTTAGAGCAGAAAAAGAAAAAAAAATGCTTCAAGGGGTACTTTTGGTCACTTTGAAGCCAAAAAATAAATGATATTTTTGGCTCTTTCATAATTTCCCAACTCTTTTTTTCCAAAGTTCTGTTTTTATATTGGTTTAGCCGTTAGCAATAAGCTGCGCTAGCATCGGTTATTTTTCATGTCTATTTATCCCCTAAATTTAATAGAAACAAATCAGATCTTTATTGCCGTTTGATTTTTAGCTATGAAAACGCTTTTACTTCTATCTTTAGGGATTAACTGGATCAGTTTAAAGACGCACTTCAATGAAAATTGATTTTTTTGTATTTTTAAAATGTTCTTGTAGCATTTTTCTCATGATGGATAACATATATAAAATTTGAATTTGAATATTCTGTGTATTTCTTTATTAAAATGTTGATGGATCAGGAGCAGACAAAGACCCACGCTCTAAAAAAGCTCGGGTTTGTGACGCAGCAACATGGGCGATCCACATTCCAAGTGCTCTGCTCCAATCTAAATTCTCTACCTAACTAGATTCGTGTACGTCTTCATTTTCCTCCTCCGAGCTGGACTCAAAACTATGGTTCGCCATTTTTAATTTTTTTATTTTTTGCCACGGTAATGTTAATCTTGGGGTTGTGAGGGGCTGTAAGCTAACAGGAGAGAGTGTAAACAAAGGCATGATGGGATATCAATGTAAGCTAACTTCCACACCAACCCAGAGGTGAATTTCTAGCGAGCTTCTGCTGCGCTTCAGAAAATATGTCTGAAAATTGCAGCTAAAATTGGGCTAAATTGCAGTTCGGCATTGTAAGCAAAGCAAGAACATTTGGATAGATAGATGGATGGATAGATGGATGGATGGATGGATGGATGGATGGATGGATGGATACAGTACTTTAGTAATCCAGAGGGAATTTGCATATCCATCCATTGCTACTCAAATACACAAACATTCAATAGAAATTTAAAAGTAGTTGAGTAATAAATAGTCATAAAATCATAAAATAATCACACTCACTGAAAACAGAGTAAAAAGAATAAAATATAAGAGCAATAACTTCTTTGTAACTTCTAGCTATAAGATTCACTTTCCTTTTACATTTCTTCAGAATAATTCATTATTTGCCAGTTCATCTAAGCATTTTCAGCACTTTTAAAATGGTCTTTTTAGCTTTTGCTGTTAGTTTTTAGCTAGTTTAGCTATTAGCTTGTATTTTGAATAAAGCTAGCTTAGCAAAGATAGCTTTTTTAACAACAAAGGTAGCCTCAAGTTAATCACTTTTTATCCTGTTCAGTGTACATAAGAGTTAAAGCCAATAACAAAAGAAATCATTTAAAGCTTTTCTAAGCTTTTACTTTTAGCCTAAGAGCATTTGATAGCTTGAAACGACTTTTTATTTATTTAAATTTACATTTGCTTTTTAAATTAGCTCATCAATTCAAACTTAGTGGTCAATATGTATAGTAAAAAAGTGAAAGTGTAAAGGAAGCGTGGCTGTCAGAGGGTTTCACACTGACATGGCTGGTGTGCTGTGTGTGCAGGCATTGTTCACCGGGGTCCAGGTATGTGGTACACGGTGTACCTGTGCTGCAAAAGGCGTGGGCGTGGCTCCTCTCTGGCGTGAGTCTGCCTTCAGGTATGTGTTTACATTCTCCGTATATGAACCGGCTGTGTGTGTGCTTTCTCTGTTCGGACTGAGACTCCCTGCTGGAGCGTCTTCCTGCCAATAATTCATGAGTGATCTGCGCCCCTCGCCGGCCTTTAGCATTTTTATTTAATCAGCTGAGCCCCCCACCCCCACCCCCACCCCCCACAGCGCGCTGGCTCATCAATAATGCACGCAGACATGTGTGTTAACACGTCTTCTGTGCGTGAGAGAAGCTGCTCGGCTGACAGAGCGGGAGTTTCTGAGGAGCATGCTACACGGCTCCAGTGTGTGTTTCATTGGCCGGTCACACACGCCTTTCGTCTGTGAGTTCACATGGGGGGGCTTGGCATGAAAATGACACCAAACACACTTTCCAAAGATCCTTGATTTTCTTTTTTTTTTTTTTTTTCCAAAGAGGCGATGCTTGAGCGACAAAACAGAATCACATTGGGGGGAAATTGACTTCAGTGGGTCAGGAGGTACCATCAGCGGGGTTGCTATGGAGACACCCAATGACGGGGCTTCCCATCCAGCACAACAACACGCCTGTGAAATGGCAGTTCCCCTAACATAACCCCTCCGTCTCTCCTCTGCTTTTAGTCTCCATCATCCCTCTCGTACCTGCTCAGCCCTCATCACTGCGGCTAAAGGATGCAGGGAAATTTGGACAGGCGTGCGCACGTGTGCACGCACGCATGTGTGTGCGCAAAGGGATATGTGAGGGGGCAGCAGGAATCCCAGCATGCCGGCTTTAACGGCTAATACCGCTCAGATTAACCACCCCCGGTTGTCTTTCACAAACCCAGATTAGCCACCTACGATTCACACATGTGGTGTAGTGGTGGTGCACAGCTGTGCACGTGCCCCCCCCCTGGGGTTTGTTGCTGCATCAGTAAGAGCTAGCAGTGCGAACTCTGCTGCTCATGTGACCATCCGACTCCCCACAGGTCACAATTGATCCCATGTGGATTTCAGAGGGGGGGGGTGGGTCACGTGATTTGATAACCCCTAAAGGGTTCTCCTCAGGTCATGAAAGAGGGGGGGGGGGGGGGGCTGTCAGAGTGTCTCTAAGGTCCCTCATTCAACATTATTAACATGATCAGACTGCTTGTAAAAGTGTGTGGTGGGGGGGGGTATCATGTTCTCCCCCTCTTTCATCTATTTTTCACTCCCCAACATTTACCAGGATTATTCTGAGGGCAGTGCAGATCAAACGCCCCCCCCCCCCCCTACCCCCCCACACACAGCCGTTCCTCAGCCTCTTTAATTAGACACGGTTAATAATGCTGAGCACGCGCTGATAGCCATCGCTCTGATAAGAGCGGCCGCACAAGGACACAACCCCCCCCCCCTCGTTTTTTTTTTTACTTTACCTTTTACAGTGTTATCTAAGGTTAAGACGGGTAGTTAGCGGTCCTGTTTTACAGGCCGGCCCACCACACTCCAGCCCAATTAACTGCCTGCTTAGCTCTTACAGCTGTAATTTGCAGGTCAGGCATTTCTAAGTGGAGCTCCTTGTTAAAGTTGGGGGGGGGGGGGGGGGGGGGGGGGGTTGTAAACACTCTACAGAAGGAAAATGCATTCATACAGTACGACATTTATTTTGAAATAGAGGAGCACATTGTTGATACCAAAAACTTTCAAAGAAAAAGCCAATCATCCGTCAGCACTCTTGGCTCTCGGTGCGTTCGTCGTAGCTGCAGACGGATTTTTTTATTGGATTTTCTCAGCATTTCGTTAAAGATAGCAGTTAATTAACATGGCTGCTCATGTTTGGGCAGAGCCGGAAAAATCACTCCAGGCCAAATCTCCTCACACTGATTGATCTAGGTGAGCAGGATTGGAGATGAATATGCGGGTGGAGCGCAGGCATTAATTCCAATCATTAGAGGCTGAGATGGCCCTGCAGGGAAAAGCGAAGGGGGGTGGACAAGGAAGGAAAGGGTACATGCAAACTCGGAGGAGACTCACCAGTTGTTCACTTGTAGGATGGTGAGGCCCGTGTCCTGGGCCAGCTGCTTCTTCTGCTCCTCTGACGGGTACGGATGCTGCAGAAGACAGGAGGAGGTGGTGGAAGTGAGACGTTGTGTTTCTCAGAAAACCTTCAATGTGTCTTTTAGCAAAGGAGTCAATGTGGCCCCCCTTCCCCCTCCTCCCCCCTCCCCTCCGATTCATTAATTAAATATGAAATCTTGTAACTAACAGCAGCCCCAAAAAGGCGAGCCAATTAGAAAGTTAAGTGAAGTGGAGAAGCAGCTCTGGTAATTAGGCAGCGGCTTACACAAATATATATCACACTGCTGCATATGGAACTGAGGGGGAGGGGGGCACACATTCAGAGCAGAAAAAAATCCAGCATTTCTCACTGAATTCCATTTTTGGTTTTCCAGTTCTTTAACTATCAAAGAATCTGTAAGCCTTTGGGTCAAACAGCTTCGTGACTCTGCGGCGCCATCGTGGTTCCACAACGGAGCAGTAATGCAGAACGGACCGGGACTTAAAAATGAAATGATGAAGCGGACAGGTGACAAATGTAAACGTTGTCATGGCAACTGAGAACTGTGTCAATGGGGCATCCAATATAAAACACAGTGAAATAAATGGGCTCAAGTGTTTTTACATACATTGTAGAAGCAACATAAACTCAATCAATCTTGATAGCCTTTATGATGCTGAAATGTTGTAACTTATACAATGTTGACCTTGAAAACATTGCAATCAAGTAGAACATTGTTGCCATCCCCAACATAATTTTCAGCAATTATAAAAAAAAAACTAGCTAAAAATGCTAATATGTCATTTTATGTGGCTATATGAGCAATACTAGCATGTGAATAGTGGTTGCTAAGGAAAAATGAAAAATTACTTTAGGCTGGAGAGAAAAAACGTTGCTCTACATGTTCATCAGTCCCTAGAGAGGAACAAACATCTTTGGTTGCTATGGACCCTGATCCTCGTGGAAGCTTTCAATTAAACGTGACTGCGATTTCTTCTGCATATGAGAAAAACAATAAGAAACCTAAAGTTTTTGTTCAAACTGTTAAGCACAAATTTAAAAAACATTACATTGTTTTTTCCCCAAGATATTTTTAGTGTCTACTAGATGAAAAAAAAAGTCCAAGAAATTTTTGCTCATCGTTCTGCTACTTGTCCAGTCATGTTCCTCAGTGATGACTCACAGAAGCCCTCACACGTGGCCGCTGTTTTCCAGCACATCTAACGAGACGATGCACCCTTGAAAGTCAATCAGACAAGAGGAATCAGCGCGGCGCCAGCTTTTATTTTTATGTTTTCATCATCAGATTTCAGCACATAATGAGCCGGATTGTGCTTGGAAGCATGAGTGGAGAGGGATTTTTCTTCCCAGCCTTCCCTCGTCCATGTGATTGGTTGCAGGGCGAAAAAGAACACAACGAGGTTAATTTCATGCGCCGGGTTATAACTAAATTGTCGCCTCCGGCCAATTTGGTGTCCATTTCTTTTCAGCAAGCATTTCTCTGGCTCGGTGACCGTCTGCCTGCTCGTGTTGACATAACAGATAAGTGCAGGAAATCCCAGGCAAAGAGGAAGAAAGTGTATTGTTTGGGGCTGAAACAAAGATGGTGGAGAAAAAACAGACGATGGACCCCGGCCTCCCCTCCCATCTAAGGGTGGGTTTTCGGTACAGTTGGCATAAACTCTGCGGATGCATTCATCTCTGCTAATCATGTGGAAGCAACTTGTCGTTAAAGTCCTCCTCCTTGACAAAGACCTCTGATTGAACACCAAAAACATCAATGAGACCATTCTATGCATCACGGATCGGTTGAAGCAGGAGTGTCTGCCTCGTGATACTGGGGGGGCTTTGGCCACGCCGGGGGCCACGACGAAGCACAAAATTCATCCTGTTTGGAAGCTCCCCTCCCTTCAGCTTCCAGGCAAACAGAAACAAGTCACACACAGAGCGACTCTGAGGCCGGAGCGGCAGGATCCGGGCTCTTTTCACTCATGGGATTCATCTTCATCAGTCGGTTCAAGCCTTCAGTCCCTCCGCCGCTCTTCTCATTCAGGCTATAAAATGCCCACATTTTATAGAGGACAGCAAAAAAAAAAAAGCCCTTAAAATGAAACCACAACTCCACAGTTTGCTTAAAACGACACACTGAATCATCATGATTCACTACGAAGTAGAGCTGATAAAAGTTGACAGAAAACAGGCGCTCAGGACTGTAAAAGTCAGTCCATCAGTTTTAAAGTCGCACTCCGATCAACTTTTGATCTATTGTAAAAGTGGTCTTCTTTTAATCATAATTAAGCGGTTCTTAGCTAAAATCCAAAACCTGTAATTTTTTTTTAGGACCTGGTTTCTGCAGAGCAGAACTCATCAGGGGACAGTTGTCCTCCGTTTGTCCACCTTCTCCGTCCAAACAGCTTCTCGGTCTGCAACAAGTTGCTTTGAATTGTGTCTGTGAGGGATTCTGGGGCCTCTGTGGCCTTTGGCTGCCATGTTTGAGCCATTGCAGTAAGGGGGATGGGGGCGGGGGTGCTTTAGTGAGAAAAGCAATAACATGTTCTTTAAAAGAGCAGATGGAAAGTTTCTGCTCATCCCTCCCTCCCTTCTTCCTCCAGCCTATCTTAATGATACGTCTTTCTCCAAATATACAACTCCTTTCATGAGAGTTTCCACCCCGCGCCGCTCTGCAAAGGACAAGTGTGTGTGTGTGTGTGTGTGTGTGTGTGTGTTGGGAGGGTTGTGTTGTTTCGGCTTCTTTCTCATCAATGCGTCTTATCAGTGTGAGTGTGCGCACATTACATTCAAAGATGCGCTGCCCTTTTGCGTTGGTTCTCATTGGAGACACTAAGCTACAAGTCCAGTTGTGCACACTCGTGCGTGTTTGTGTGTGCACGCCAGTGTGTGTGTGTTCGACATCCTGAGACAAGAATGGGAGGATAAGGAGGGAAGGGAGGAGACACGAAAATGGAAATGTGGAGCTCCAGGCTTCCATGAGCAGATAAGAGCATAAATATTCCCTTTACCCCCCCACACAGAACCCCCACCCATCCACCCACCCAATCCATGACTAACACGTTTGATAGTAAAAACAAGTTTGCCTCAATGGTTAACAATTGAGAGAAGACAAACCAAAAGCAATTGGATTCACTTCTTCACTTCTCATGAATCAGATTTCTGACAAAAGGCAGTTGAGGAGCTGAAAGGTCCTTCACACCTTTGAGGATTCTTTTGGGAAATCTGACGAGCCAAAGTGAAGTCAGACCCCTCCAACTTCTCATTTTCCCTCTGATCTTTTAGAATAATCTCCATCGTCTTCAACAAATGAAGCGTTCCAGAGTCCGGGCTGGATCAGAGCAGAGGCATCGCCTAACACCTTCTCCACCTCAGCACAACCAACACGGACCAAGACCTTGTTAGATTTACATATATGTATTTAATCCAACAAACCCTTAGAAGTTCTGAAAGGTTTGAGATCGACTTCTGGCAGGTTATGAAGTGAATCAATGTCTCCACCTCAACCTGTGAGGGCGGTGAAGGTGGAGGAAGTAAACTCACTTTACTAGCAGGTGATCGAAGACTTGATCCATCTAGCCATCCAGCCTTCCGGCCATCTATTCAATCATCTGTGCACTTATGCATTCATCCATTAATTCATTCATCTGTCCATCCAATCATCCATCAATTCATCCAACCATCCATCCATCCCTTCATTCGTCCATCTATCCATCCTTCTGTCCATCTATTCATTCATCTGTGTATCCATGCATTCGTCCATTGGTCCATCCTTCATCCATCCCTTCATTCATCCATCTGTCTGTCTATCCATCCATCTGTCCATTTATTTATCCATTTCATCTATTCATCCATTTGTCCATTCATTCATCCATCCCTCCATCCATCCCTTTATTCATCCATCCATCTTCAGAACCTGTTAAATCCCTTTCGAGGTCACGGGGTTGCTGGAGCCTATCCTACTCTTGGGTCAAGGTGGGGTATATCGTGGACAGGTCAGCTGTATGTAGCAGGGACACACACTAAATTACACACACATTCACTTCAGACTTAGGGACCATTTAGAATCACTGATTAACCTCTGAAGCAGGTTTTTGGACTGCGGGAGAAAACCGGAGTTCCTGGAGAAAACCCAGGCACGCACGAGGAGAACATGCAAACTCCACACAGAAACAACCCAGCCGGGACTCAAACCAGGACCTTCTAGCTGTGAGGCGAAAGTGCTGTCCACTGCGCCACCGTGCAGCCATTGATCCAAAATAACGCGGGAAAAAAAAGATGTTGGGCCTTTTGACTTTTCACCAGAGTCTCTGCCCTCCCACAACAGAAGGGAGATTAGCCTGAATATTTCAAAAGGTGCTGTTCCAACAAACCTGGAGCCCACTTTAAGCCTGAACTGTCTGACACAGAAAGCCTCCAATTGCCTAATTCTCCTGCTCGTTGGGTGGAGGGTTGGATGCTGGTGTGCGCTCAGAGAGCATCTCAAATTCCTCTCTGTGTAGGTGGCATCGACTGACATCCCTTTGACTTCATTAGGGAGCAGGGACCCCGCAACAAAGCCGGCGCTGGGAGAAAAGGGGGGATTAAAGAAGGAAGAAAAAAAAGGAAAGAGAGGGTGAACAAAACAACAACATAAAAAAAACAAAGCCCCCCCTAACCTAATTTCCTCTGATTCATTCTGCTCCGACGCAAAAGAACAAAACAGCGCAACAACAGTTCTTTTGAGACGGATCTTCACACTGCCTTCTGCAAAATAAACGTCCCCTTCTCCGAGCGAGGAACTAAAAAAGGCAGGAGCTGGCTCTTTTATGGTGTTGGTCTTTGGTAAAGCGGCTCAAAGCGGGCATGAATTATTCACCAGGCTTCTTCTGAGAGGGGAAACCTCGATACATGTGCAGCACAACGAACAAACTGCCGTTTTTTTCTTTAATTGAGGAGCAGAAAACAGATTTGTTGGGGTTTTTTTATTGGGGGGGGGGGGGGGTTTCCTTGCAGAGATCCGCCTGTGGGAAACAGATAAATCTGGTTAGCCGTCGGGGCGGAGGGTGTGAAGTGTGTCATTAAAGCTGGAGTACAAAGTGGATTAGATGATGGAGTTTGTTAGCGGCGACGATGACGCACGATCGCTATCCCAATTGCGGGCTCTGCTGCGATGCTATGAGGTGGTGGTATTATGATCCGGGAGGGGCGGGGGTCTGACTGCGCCGTACGCACAAGTGTTCTCAAAGTGCCACTAGGCTTTGTTTTAAAGAGGGGGGTGTGACCATTCAGAGAGCACCTCCTCTCCGGATCAGTAAGAGTGAAGGCACGCTTCATTAGTCCACCCTACCCCGGCTCAGGGGAGGCGACATTTATTGAGGGGGCCGGATGTTGCACAACACCTGCCGCTGAGCTTCCCCCTGTGCAATAAAGGGGGGGTGCGGCGGCGGCGGCTAGCTAGCACTAGCGGTAAGTGCTGCTCTCTGGGCTGAGGCTGATGAGCTGGGACTAATTCAAAGGGTGATTATGTAGTTTGCTGGACCACTAAACCTCTTTAAGCCCGTAATTACCACCTATTTGAGCGAGGGGAGGCACTCCGAAGCAGAGAAGAGCAAGCCGCAGCTGGAGGTGGGCCGCCTCAGGGCTGCCGGGGACTAAAGTGTGGGGGGGGGAGCGTAAACGAGAGGAAGAAGAATCCACAAAGCCTCGGTGAAGTCAGAAACCCGGCGGGGGTTGTGCGCGACGCTCAAAGCAACCAAATCGGGAGTGATCTCCCAGCTTTGAAAACTCCAGAACAGCAGCAGTGAGACGATCCGACAGAGCTACGCCTGGTTGGGATGGAGGCCGGGCCACGCTGGACAAAAGTCTTTTTTTAGGCTCCTGTCCGTGGAGTGCGACGGGGAATCAAACTCTCAGATTGCATGTGGACCATGAGGGACTCCGTCTCATTTCATTCTGACTCTCAAGGAAATATGACTTCTCGTAACACACAGAAATCTGAGCTCTCAAGAGGAAGCAATTTGGGGACCATTCTAATAACCCTGGCGATATTATTATGCTATTATCGTAATTACCCTTTTGCCCCCAACGTTTTAATTAGAAACTCACCGTTGGCCCCTTGGGGGGGGTAGGTAAGAAGAACTAAGAGTTGGCAGAAAGCTGAAAGTTGGTCTTTCACAACTGTTCCCTTATGCCCGGTTTGTACTTCAAAGTAGGGGTGTAACGATGAATCGATTCCTACAATCCAACCAGATCAATCTGAGCTGATCAATTCAACCTACACCATTATAAAATCCTTTCAAAATAAAATGAATTAGTAGGTCTCTTTTACTGTGACATAAAAACGACTATCACAGCGGGCAACACACGTGAAGACGGCAAAAACTGATCAGTCCATCATTTGGGTCCAATGTGAGCAAACACTTTGAATTTAGCAAAGACATGTGACCAGAGTGCTAGAATGTTCTAACAATGTTCCCTCTGGAGTATTTTGATGTGGAAAAACAACAGCGAGCCAAACTTTAGGAAACTAAAATGTGAATGGATTTGACATTAAATCTTGTTTGTTTACACTTATTTAATTTACACTTGATTATCTTACAAGAAATGCAAGGAATCTGGAAAACTTCACCTGGACTGTTCAGTAGCAGGTATTTCTCTCTGAGTCACACTGGTTGATGTTTTGGATAAAGACGTCGCAGATCGATTATTTAGGTCAATGAATCGAATCGTTCCAAATGAACTAATATCCACTAAGGGTAGTATTGTTGTTTCACCCCTGCTTCACAGCGATAGGTCATCTATTATGTCACATCTCTACCACAGTTGTGCGGTCTGCTTCATTCTAAGGTTGGCCGGTTTTGCTTAGGTTTGTACACAATAATCACAACGAACATCTGAGTGGCGTTTATACTTTTTTAGCCCAATGATGCGATTGTCTCCCCGGTTTCCGGGGTTGGGATTTTTATAATTTTTCAAAGAGATCTTTGAGATTCTGTGGTTTATACATATAAAGTTGGTCTTTTTTTAGATGCAAAGTTGTTCTAAAGATGCTTACATTTCTATAGATACGTTTGTGGTAAATTAATGGTGCGGACAAGACAATGTAAGCGAGCCTCAACATGACAAATAAGTGTACTTTGAAATAATACCCTGCTTCATATCTTAATCGACCATCGCTGAAGTCATAATTGTATTAGAAAGTAAATATGCAGTGAAAATGTTGTGGTTTTTTAAAAAATCCTTTTGGAACTGAGTCCGAATGAAATAATGTCTAACCTCTCTTGTATGTGGAGTAATAATGTCTTTGAAATCCTGGAACGTGAACATTTTTCAAGTTTGCTTTAATCTGATTGCTTGAAGTAAGTGTAGGTGAAGCGGTATGAACAATGTAGCACAGGCGTAAAAGTCCAATCGCAGATGATGTCATCATTACGCAGAGATTTAGGCGATTCCCTTCCAATGGTCTTGCGACCAATGTGGACCGAGCTCTAACAAACATGCTCTTTGCTGCACAGCAGCAAAGACGATGGCGAGGATGCTCTTCATCCATCTTCACCTCTGATCTCGTCTCACCCCAAACGTTCCGGCCGCACTGCTTTGTTCCGGTGCAGCAGCAGCGGCAGCGGCAGGCCTTCTCCATCAGTGCACCGCTTTTGCAAATCAATGGCTTAATCTGTCGTAACAAATAAGTGAGCAGCACCCTCAGCCTCTGCTGGAGGCGCCTCTGACAAGAGAAGAGGAGGAAGGAGAAGGACGCCGCCATCACAGAGTGGAACTCACCATAAATCTGTTTAATGACAACTGAGGAAAAATACTAGAATGTCTTTAAAGCGATTGTTGCTTTTTTTTAAATTGTCATCAAGCCCTTGGGTTTCTCCAACTCCTCTAGCATGAGTGATGCCCGTCTGCATCCACTCCACTGGACATACGACGGGAAATACACAAACATCCAAGCACAATGCGTGTGTGAGGCTCTCTGCCGTGGCAGGGGCACCTCAGGTCAACTGGTCAAGTGGAAACCACCATCATCCAGAGTCCTGTTCGCTTTATGCAGAAAAACCACCATCCGAAGATCAGTGGACGTTGCAGGATTTAGCCATAAATCACAGCTTCCTTTGAAACAGCACCAATATGGCTATGACATCATAGTCTGCTATCGTAAAAATGTAAGGCAACGCAGCTGTACATCATAGAAACGTGAAATGAGAGGGGGAGGAAAGAGCAGCAGAACCATAAAAGACAGAAAGCCCTTATGAGCTCTCAAAGAAAGGAAAAGAAAAAGGGCGATGGAGGGCAGGAACACGAGTGCAAGGAATTGATATATTAGCTCAGCCAATGTGCAAACGGATAATAACAGCGCACGCATGCAAAAATCGCACAAATAGGCGTGCACGGGCGCCCACAGGAGCGCACATGGAGTGTATCTAGGCCAAGCTGCTGCAGTCGCTGTAAGTAAAAGGTATCGAGCTGCTGGCTGCAGCCAGAAAATATCCACCAATCCTCCGGATCGCCACGCACAGCCTAATGGAAGACAGCTAACAGCTAGCGCTAATGTGATTTCACACTTAGGAGAGTTAATATATCCATGGTTGGTTGACATCATGGCAATAACTTGGGTGTAGGGGTGTGTGGGGGACTGTTAAACTCTTTGTTTAAAAGACTTTAAACATCCAAAACTGTTAGAATCAGAAGCTAACATCACTGATATCCTGCTAAAGCTGCAGATAGGCCATGCTTCCACTTAATTCCACAGCGGGGGGGGGGCAATGACGTCACAGTGAACCTTTGTGGATTGCAGGTTTGAGGCCCCCCCCCCCCCCCACACACACACCCCCACCCCCTGGATCTACAGATCACTGTGAACCGATTAGTGAAACCAGGAAAGGTTTCACATATCTGAGTTAGTGGGCCTGCAGCCACTCATCAAAGGCAAACACACACACACACAACACACAGAGCTCACACACACACACACACACACACACACACACAGAGCTCACACACAGCTGATAATGAAAAATAGTGTGAAACAGCTTTAGCCATCGATCATTCTGACGTACAACCAAACCACAAACTCAACTGATTCACTGTTTCCCAACCATGACATTATGTTTTAGTTTGGGGGGGGGCAGAGGGAACATAACGGTGCCTTATCCTTGTAGATGAATTAAACAGGAACAGTCAATTCAAAATGCAGTTTGACATAGGAACTGATCTCCTGGTCTGACGTCTGTGCGTCCAGTATTGTTCACATCCATCTGGTCCTGAGCGCAGATCTGGATGTTTGGTTTTTCACCGTGGTCTGTCTCTATGGCACAACGTTTGTAGTTCTGGCTTATGCTTGGCTCTAAGGTTTTAAGGTTTTTAGTTGACGAGTCACCACCACTCAATCAACTGTACTGAAGTATGGTACAGATTTACATTGATTACGTAAACACGTCGCTACTGTGAAGTGCTGATTCTGTCTGCTTCCGAATCTACTGGAAAGACATTATTTCTAAAGTTCTGGTGTTAAAGGGTTACAGAAACACTTTAATGTAGATACAGTGTTTGTTTTCCAGCATGATTGATGTGAAGAACATCATAACGAGTGTCTTTGATTTATCCAACCCGAGCAAAGCAGGACCAACACACACTGAAACATTTTTCAGCTTTAAACCTCGGATGGTCTTGAGGGCTGTTAGATCTCTTGATCTCCTGCAGGACTGCTAACCGACCTTGAGGGTCTGTAAAGTTTTCACGTTCTCAGGGAAACGCACTCCTCGCCCACCCCCTGACTAGAGCCAGATCAACACACACACTTACACACACACACACACACACACACAGGCTCGGTCTTGGTCTGTGGCAGACGTTTTGGAAAAGTTCAGAGGTGACATGAATTAAAAGTTAACGGCCCATGAGGGCTGTTAAGCTGAGGAGTAAAACGACCCAACGAGCAGAGGGGCCAAAGTCAGAAATGTAAAGACACTTTATAAAAGAGGTGGCCTTGCACTTTGTTGGGATAGCAGGAATATCCAAAGGGAATACGTTTAAAAACAAAGAAGTGAATAGTTTGTTATACCTACAAAATCTGACATTTTTGTGATGTTTATCTGGTTGTTTGGAGCTATGAGGGAGGTGCTACGTGAAACAACCACATGTGAACTGCTAATGTGAAAACTGGCGTGATTTTGGGGAGGGCACACATTTTCTTTGTGAGCCGCTCCATCATTCACTGTATCTCCATCCATCTGCTCATCTACTCAGCCATCCATCACGCCGTCCATCAATCACCACACAGATGGCCTTTCAGGAGTTTCTGTCAGGACCGATGCCCTTTCTCTGCCCCGGCCATACCATTACCACCCCCCCCCCCCCCCCCCCCCAAAAAAAAAACTCCCACCATGCACACATTTGCACCTCCATGCACCTTCAGCAGATGGATGGTCAAGCTCCCAGTTGGCAAACAGTGGAGGGGAAAGTCATGTGGACTTCAGGAGGCGTTTTGTGAGAAGCTGCAGTGTTTGTCTGCGAGGGTCGGTCCACAAAGGGGGGAGCCCCCAAACGGAGCTGTCTGCCTGTGGTCTCTGGGGCCTGTCAGGAAGGATAATTGATGATGTTTTCATTACAAGTTGTGGGGTAATGTGGGGGTTGGGGGCACCGTGTGTGTGTGTGTGAGTGTGGGGATGGGCAGGTTGACTCAGCTGCCGCCTCTTTGACACCGTCCCTCCTCAAGATTGGTACGGAGGAGTCATGGCTTCCAAATGCCCCCGCGAAAACACTCGCACGGTAAATCAATCACGCCAACACCAACCTCCCCCCCCCCCCAACTCAAACAGATGCACGCAAACACGCCCAGAGCCAGTCCGCTTCCACAGATAGGCAAATCAAGGTTTTTTTTCCCGCCGTCCCGTCACGATGTCGTGCCAGGTCTTTGGCACTCCGTCTATCCGTCCGACTGCCTTTACAATCCTCGCACTGTGGCGCCGAACAACCCAACCGCCGCTTAGATTGAATTAGACCTAATCCGAGACACCAGTACACATATTACTTTACAGTATCAAGACAGACGTCGTGCCTTTATCACAGCTTATGAAGAAATGAATGAAAACACATAAAGTCAGGTGATGTTCTCCTTTTAAGTTTCCCTTCAAACATATTAAGCAGGCGTCCCGCTGGCCCGGAATTGAATCATTTTTCATGAGAAACCTAATTTGTGCAGCGGATAGATAAGACAAACAACTGCAACAACAATCACATGACAGCCGTACCATAAAAATCCCAAAAATGACGTGTGTTCTCCTGAGCTTTTTTCCCCCCTTTTTTCTCCGAGCTGTCTCCCTCCTTTTCCCGGTTTCCTGGTTCCACTACAGCTGTGCGAGAACGATGAAAGCCAAGTTCCAACACAGAATGCGAGCCTCTTTCCTGGAATGGGTTGCCACGGTGGGCCAGGGTTTCCGTGGGTAAGCGGGGTGCTGACATCTGCAGGCTCCAGCAATAAACAGCTGAAGAATAATGGCGTCTGAGGCAATCGCGAACTCCGACCTCAGACGTTTTTTTGTTTTTTTCTCCCCCGCCTTTCTGCTGTTTGAAGAAAGCTCCGAGGATCTGGTTTGTGTTCCCGGAGCTGATAAGTCAATGATGTAAGGGTCAGCTAAACTTTTTATTCTGATTAGAATAGTTCTGGCTCCAGGTTGAGTAACTGAGTAAATGTTTCATTTTTTTCTCCATTAATAATATTATTGCTCTCATCCCCAACAATAACATTATGGGAAACATGTTCATACAGATTCTTTCTATTAGGCAAGAATTTGAAATATTGTTTGTGTCTTTCTCCCAAAACAGTCTCAAAGTTTCTGTAGATGCACTGTTAGATGAAGTCTTCGATGCATCAGAGCCCACTGAATCTCTTTTGGGGTCACGTGGTTGCTGGAGCCTATCCCAACTACTGTTGGGAAAATGCAGGGTAAACTGTGGACAGGTCACCAGTCCGTCGCAGACACACTCCATTTAGAGTCACCAATTAACTAACCATCAGAGCTTCTGAGACAAACGGCTATAAGAAAAAAAGAATGTGTTTTTGTTCTACAAATGTAATATTTGATCAAACTTTGGGAAAAACTTGTTACATTTTTCTATAAAATAGATCAAAACAACCGGAATTGGATTCTGGGAATAATCCCATATTCTGCATCCCTAGAAATTGAGAATAGTGGTCCATCGCCATAAAGTGGTTCACTTTTTGCTTTGCTGATTCGCAGACTTTTTTTTTAATTTTGGTTTCCTAGCACATTTTTTATTGTGTCTTCATTGGCTGTAGAGCATTGTCCATCAATCTTTGGAGTGCACTGTCTCCAGTACAGAAAGTGTTTAACTTAATAAATATACATAAATCATTTGCGATCAGATTTATTTCAATGGTTACTTCATGAATTTTGCACATTGTGGGTTATGTTTAGAACATAACTAACACAACAAACAAGGGAAGAGGGTATGGCGAAGGCAACACAGAAAATAAAGGTTACTGGAGCACCTGTTGAGACGTCTGCCCTCACAGAAACTCCTGAAACCGTTGAGCCACAATGAGAATTCACAAAAATAGTGAGCTTTTTGCAAACTTGCTTGATTTGATGTCAAAGATTGCTCTTGATCTACCTTAAATGTCATCAATGTGGTTGAGGAAAAACCGTAAAAAACAAGAAAAAATGGAAAAACAATGGTTGCTAGGGAAAATCTAAAACTTAGTTTGTGCTACAGCCATTAAAAGAGGCACATATGTTCTCCAGCAACAAAAATGCACAAAACACTATGGTTGCTATAGACTCAAAACTTTATAAAAACTGAAAAACTAAAAACTGGAATCAAATGTATTTTGCTCTGATCCCTTCTTTTTTTGTGATGCTAACTCTTTAAATCTGAGGGGGGCTTTTGTAATTTTTACTCCACTGAAATATAATAGATTCAGCTTTGTATTCATCCATCCATCCATCCATCCATCCATCCACCCATCCATCCATCCATCCATCCATCCATCCATCCATCCATCCACCCATCCACCCATCCATCCATCCATCCATCCATCCATCCACCCATCCATCCATCCATCCATCCATCCATCCATCCACCCATCCACCCATCCATCCATCCATCCATCCATCCACAAACACACCTATATTCTAGAGACTGTGCCCCCCCCAAGGGCCTCCTGCTTGTGCAGAAATGAATTATATCATTTCTCACACCTGTTTCTGCTCAACCCCCTCCTGCACGGTGCAATGTTGTGAACAAAATAAGAAAAACATTTCCAAGAGAGAGAGAGGGGTGGGGTGGGGTGGGGGGGTATAATACTCCCAAAGCTTGGCTACATCTGCGTACGCGAGCGGGTAAATTATACGCTAATTGTATTAAGGCGTGGATTATGCCTTCCAGTTGGATATGTTTTTTATATTCTCTCTCGCTGCATTTTACACAGTTTAAGGGAAGAAAAGGGGCTTGGGTTAGGAAGGGGAGGTGGGTGGGGGGGTGCAGTCATTGAGGGTTTGCGGGTTGGCGTCTTTTATGAGCTGCGATCGCGGCTGCCCCTCGTTACATCGCATCTGTGTACAAATAGGAGGGAGGGGAAGGGAGCCAGAATGAGAGCGCCTCGGTGATAATGTGTATGAGGCTGAAACCCACCGCCCTGCCCCTTCACACACACACACACACACACACACACACCTACATCAGTGCACCAAGGCAACAGTGTAAATGAGGATAGGAGGGGAGAACGAGGCAGAAAGGCAGGGGTGAATTCCATCTAATTACTCCATCATATAATTTCACAAATTGCCTTTTCATAGGGGAGTGGAGAGCAGAGCACAGGGCGCGTAGGGAATTCGAGGCCTGAGCTTTCATTTACTACTCATTTCTTGTTAAATTAAACAAGAAAATACCATTTGTGTGGATGGAGGGGTTGGGGGGGGGGGTAAGTGGGAGGACTGCCGGATGAAGAGGAGATGGTTTCATCTAAAGAGAGGACCGCTCGTCTCATCAAACGGGCCTTTTAAAGAGAAAACAGGAAAATAATTAAAGGGGTCAAACGACAACAAAAATCCAAATGGGAAGAGTGGAATAGCCCCCCCCCCCCCACCACCCCCAATACACACACACACACACACACTCCATCTGCTTTATTTTGGTGTCCTACTGACTTCACAAATGCATGTCAAGCTGGCAGCTAGCTTGCACGCTTCTGCCATTGGGTGCTAAACATGAGCAGCTAAATTCCTGCGATGGACAACAGCAACTGTGCTCGTGTTGTCATAACAGCGAATTCATCGAGGACCCTCAATCTGTTGATCAGATGCGATAAACAGACCGCCGCTCTGGAAGGTTTTCCATTTTCCTTCCGGCACCTTTAAGGAGTTAAACATGATTGGCAACAGCATCAAGCTGGACCTTCATTCCTTCTGCTTTTAGATTTGAGATTAAAATAATGTGCAATAACTCCACCCCCTACATGGCAACCACAAACATAACCAAATCTAAAAAAAAATTAAAAACCAACCAAAATGACGGTGCTCCCTCATTTATGTTGTTCTAAAAAATAATCCACGATGTGCCTCCAATCTAAAATCTGTAACTCTTGTAACCTGAACGCATTCTGTACAGGTATAGACGTGGTACGGACGACAATGTTCCATAATGTTCTCCGTCCATTGAAACACAGTCACACGGTGCACTGTTAAAAAAAAAAAAAAGGAAGCACCATGATATTTTTAGAGGAATTTGGATTCACGTATTCTTCTGTAAAGGAAATAAGTTATGGTTGTCATGTGGCGTCTTCCTCATGGCGTTCACTGTTTCAAGTCAAACTCTGACTTTCACCCTGGATTATCAAAGCCACTATTGTGAAGCTGATTCTACCAGACCTGCCCCTGAAGGCCACAAACATCAAATCTGAATGGTCTGTACATTTTGGGAAGTTTGTTGGAAAAGATTACACAATTTTTTGGAGTATTGGTCGCATTTTTGTACATAGTTTGGACAACTTGTACTCCGGTTCAACTTAAATGTGATTTTCTTACTTTCTTCGTTACTTCGACTTATAGTCAGAAAAACTAAGTATGCACAGAAATGTTTGGGACAAACCAAAAGGACCTCTCCGCTCCTCCTCCTCCTCCTCCTCCTCCCTCTTTGCCCTGGCTCCCTCTGCACACACTAATATCCTTCAGTCAGTTTTTAAAACCTCCCATAAGTGTAACACGACTCAGAGTGTGAGAGCACAGCGTCTCCATAGAGGATGCACCTTCTCTCTGATGCAGCAGGGAGGTTTAGGACGGGCTGGACTTTTTCAGGGGGCGTGGATGTGATAACATCCTCACTTGTGGTTAACAAAAATGATGAGAAAGCAAAGAAAAATGAAACATTTTGTCCTGATGTTGCAGAACAGCGTTCCTGTTCTTTGTCAGTGGCCCTACATCACATCTGCATAAAGAGACATCAAAGACCGCCTGTGTGAAGAGAATCCATCCAATGCAGGATCTGCAACTAATAAACCACTTTCCTCTGCATCCTCCCTGTTGGCTCGTGGGACACACAGCAACACCCTCTGAGCCGCTCTGGTCCAACTGTCGACACGGCCAGCATGCGAGTGACGCATTCCCGTGACGCGCTTCTGATGCAGCGATTCTTGTCTGAGGTCCAACGAGGAACGTTAATAGTCCCATGTAGAGCTGGAGAAGTGAAGAACTTGATCTAGCAGGAGGAACTTCACATGCTGGTTGACCTGAACCACATTTGGCTAAAGTCCCTTAGATCTGCTTCCAAAGAGTCCCCACCTCGCTGTTTTGGACGGACCTTCTCCGTCGTGAATCTGTGTGAGTGCCGACGCGCGACTCACAGGCTCCCAAATGCAACACCCAAATTAGAGCGAAGAGATTGCTTTGATTTGAAAAGCAGCCATGTAAACTAGCGTGTAATGTTATTTCGCGTAGCAATGTTGGCCTGCTCCTCCCCGACTCCACCAGTCTGGAGGTCCGGCAGGGGTGTATGACTCCAACCAATACGACCATAGGAAGACGAACTCTCATTCGAACAAACACACATTCACACACCCATAAGATTAGGTGCCAATAATTACACAGGCTCCTCCCCTAATGTAGAGTTACCATGGCAACATCACTTTGTCCCTGTCAAGCAAAGTGTAGATTTGCTTTTGCTGCCATCAAACTTTGACAAACTCCTCCTGAAAGAGCCAACCTTTGACCAACTCAGTGCCCTTGTGGTAGAGTGTCCACCCTGAGATTGGAAGGTTGTAAGATCAAATCCATGGTCTAGTCATGCCGAAGACTCTAAAAATGAGACCCAGTGTCTCCCCGCTTGACACTCAGCACTCAATTAGGGGTTAAACCACCAAATGGTTTCGTCTGAAACTCACCACTCCCCCAGGGGATGGGTCAAATTCAGAAAAAAAACTTTCACACACCCAGCTGTGAAGATGGATCGATAGAGTTTGGGCCAATTTTTGAATCATCTACTGGTAAAGTGAGTTACCTTTAAAGCACCTCCATCACCACAACATCAACTGGGATAGGCTCCAGCAACTTTGTAGCCCTGAAAGGGATTCAGCAGGTTCTGAAGATGGATGGATGGATGGATGGATGGATGGATGGATGGATGGATGGATGGATGGATGGATGGATAAAGTTTGGGTCGAGTTTTTAATCATCTACTGTTTAAATAAGTTAACCCAAAGCACCACCATGTCCGCTGGGATAGGCTCCAGTAACCTCGTGACCCAGAAAGGGATTTAACGGGTTCTGAAGATGCATGGATGGAGGATGGATGGATTAGGAGTTTTGGGATAAAATAATCTTCAATTTTCAGAAATCTGCTGGTGTAAATGTGTTTTTCTGCCATTACATTGGGGGTTGTAGGGGTTCTCTCATCCCTTTCTGGTGCTCTGCACATTTGGCTGTGGCACTAAAATACCAACCGGTTCACTCAGAGTGGAAGAGCAGGGAAAGCTCACCGTAAGGTGCTGGAAGAGCCACGCTCTCATGATGTTGGTGGCCACCTTCGGGAAAATCCCCCTCTTCTTGTTGTGCTTCTTCTCTTTGTCGGGGTCGTCATCGTCCCCTGTGCTCGGAGAAGCCACGCTGTTGTCCAGGCCGTCACCTGTCACGTGACACCAAACAGGAAGAGATCAGACTCTGTTCACTTCCCGCATTCGCCGCGGCTCTGCGCTCATAGGGAATAAATCTGATTTCCAGGGAATTTGGAGGGGGGGGGGTTATAAGGCTATGAAGACACAACAATGGCTGGAAAAACAGCCCATTCATAAGTGCATTCAATTTTAATACATTTATAAATAACCCTGCCTTTCATTTCTCTCCTCCCGGTAAGCGCCTGCATCCTTTTCCATGGGGGGGAGGAAGAGGAGCACAAAAGACTTGTAAGGTCGCATTTCCCCACTCTCCCATCCAAACCCGCGCAGAATTGAAAATGACAGAGAGATTTAGTCTTTATTATCCTGAGGGGAAAACAGTTATTGAAGCGTCGACCCGGTTCCTTCTATCATTTCCACCTGAGGAGGGGAGAAGAACACGCCACTACAAAGGAGCAGGCTGCGAGGCAACGGGGGTGGGGGTGGGGATGGGGGGGTGAAAGGAATAAAAAAAAGAAAAGGAAGTGGAAAGGCACAAACAGCGCTAACAAAGCTAGCTGCTTTTCATGACAATGACTCCACGGCTGCTTACAGCAACCTGTAGGCTTTTGATAAGGCTCTATTAAGGGCAGTTAACCTCACCTGCGGGGAACGGCGCTCCCGGGGTTTGAGGGAATTTGTTTGGGGTTGGGGGGGAAACGGCGCTCTGTAAGCCTGCTCAGATGCATTCAGTCTCAACAACACTTCATACAGCAGAGATGCGCTCATGAAAAGCCTGATTGTTGTTATTGAAAAAAACAGGAGGCATCCTCAACGACACAGGTGGAAAAACCTGCCTTTGTCCCGTCCATTGACTGTATATGAGAACTGGACGGTGTGACCCCTCCCCCCTCGCATCCCAAACAGGAAGTACCCGCTGCTCCAAGAAGCCAAAATGGAGAAATAAGCAGCTAATACTCAATCATTACATTAGTCAGAATAAACATTATTGCTCTGATCTTCTTGCTAATTCTCTTTTTTTAAGCAGTTCTTTTCTGTAGTGGAAGGTATTTACGTTATAAACTGACCAATCAGATGCCTCAATTAAAGTAGTGAGTCTTATGCTGAATTTTCTGATCGTTTGATTGACAGATTGGTTGTCATAGAAACGATGACTCGCCCACTCAGACCAATCACTACTTACTGACATCGTGTGGCTCCAACCATGGACTGTATAAGTCGAGGGTTCTGGACCGAGTGAGGGTGATGACGCTAATAGAAAATGCCTTACTTCCGGTTCCAACCAAATAAAGTCAATCACCTTCTTTTTCAGCGATGTAGCCATGTTGGAACCAAAAGTTTTTAGCAAGCACTGGTTAGTCTGAGTCAACATTCTATGGTTCCCACACCCCTACCACTTTAAAGTGGGCTACAGGAAATCTGTCTAACGTTTTAAATGTTCGACGTTAAACCACATATGATGATTGAGGCATCGGATTGGTCAGTTTATAACTTGAATAACTTGCAATAAAAAGATATTAAAAATTCCACATTAAGGCTAACATGTTAAGACATTATTCTAACAAATGTTTATTTCTCTACAGAAGTTCTTTCATTCCTGTTTGAAACGCCAGTCCAGTTCTCATATACAGTCAATGGTTCCAAGATTGTGGTGTCAATATCCCCAAAAAATGGTGACTGAATTGACTTAATTTGGTTGGAGCAGGAAATTAGGCATTTTCTATGGGTGACGTCACACTTATTCGTCCAGTTCTCATACGGTCAGTGGTTCCGCTTCAGGAGTAAGAACCGCAGAAGTGGATGTTTATAGATGAAGCGGCTTCCTGGCTCTGTAGCAGCAGCAGATAACCGAGGCTGAATCCACTCACTCGTCCGGAGCGACACCTGGCTAAAGCTGAGCCCAGACTCATCGATAATTAATGGGGATGTTGGCGCTAATCCGGCTGGAGATGACTTTTTCCAGCTTGCCACATCAATGGAATAATCAAGGGCCTAAAACCCGGGCCTTTGCTCCCCATTACCTCAGGCAAAAGAATTCCTGAAAGCATGCCCGGAGGGCACCTGAATTATACACGGCATTAGGAGGCAGAGCCTCTCAGCCGTGCACACGGCTGCTTCTGCTCTGGCAGAAGGAGAGACACATGCACACTTATGAGGGCTTTTTAATGAAGGGAGTGGAGGGGGAACAACAAGCTCCGCGTGGATGCAAACGCCACCCACCGCAGCGCTGATGCTGTGATCATGTGGAGATAACAGGGTGGTGGTGGTGGTGGTAAGGGGGGGGGGGGTATTGTAACAGCACCCACAGGCAGGGCAACAAATCAGCTTATTACTTTTTACTTTTATTTATCCTCAAGAGATCCAACAAACCTCACCAAACGTGGCGCACGCCTCCTAACCGGTGACTTTTCCTTAAAATGGTGCCACTGACTCCGCCCACTCTGAGATCTTACCAAAGTTTGGTTTGAAAAAACTTTCAAATATTCAAACTATGCATTCATGTGCTACATAAGAACACAGGTAAATACCAGAGAAAATGAGTTTTTAGATTTTCGTAATTTGTTTTTCTAGCAAAGATGGCCGACCTGGCTTTGGAAAAAGATGCAGATCTGCCTTAGAGTCTATTTTGACTGAACGCCATCTGAAACCTGAAAGGATCAATCTGCCGTTTATTAATAAAATCAACGTAAATCAGCTTTTCTTAGCATCTGATTCCGTTGGAATGACGTTAATCACGTTTATGATCAAAGGTTTACGGGACGCCAAAAGAGCGTGTGTTCTGTGGCGTCTCCTGTGTACAAAGGTTAAACGGTTTCTCTGTAAATAGACTCCTCCCCTGCAGATGCTTCTCGGCTCTCACTGGTAAAATCCCCCGAAATTCAATTTCTAATGAAGAACAAGAGGCAGCAAGTCCTAACATCTGTCAATAAGAAGCAGTCGATGCTAGCGTCTATTTAACAAACAATTACCGACGGATCTGTCGATTGATTAACTGCTAGCAAACACACAGGTTAGCAGCCTTTTCCCCCCAGCCTCGTTCCGGCCTGGAAGTAGCCCCCCACCCCCCGGTGCAGGCTTCAGTTACATCATTAGCCTGGGACAAACATAGCCCGGGCTGAACAAGTAGAGTTTTTTCTTCCTACTGTTTCAGTCTAAAAACACAGCGGCCCCCGCTGGCTGTGCTGGCTGCAGAGAGCCCTGTAATCCAAGACCCCACTTTCATTGGAAGCAAATGCTCTCAATCCGTCGTAAAGACCGGCTTGTGTTCAGCAAAGCCTGCAATAACAAACCTGGGGGCTCGTCCCCCCCACCCCAACCAGTTGGGAATACGGGAGCAAGCGGCCGGCGCACCAGCTCAAGGAAAAGCACGGCGGGAAAGGGATTGGGGGGAGGAAAGGGTTTGCCAGATGAGGAAACAACAGCACATCTGGATATTCCTCCTTTCTCTCCTCCTCCTCCTCCGTCCTTTCAGTCATTCTTACTTCACCTAAAGGGGGAAACGCTGGAAAAGGCTGTCAAGTTTATTGGCATTTCCATTTTCGCTGCCATTTGATACCAATCACCTCTCTAGCAGGTCTGGGGCTAATTTCTGCTTTTCTTTGAGTCCTGTAAGTGTGTTTGTGTGAGTGTTTGGGGAGGGGGGGGGGGTTGCTGTGAGGAAGACAGGCAAAAGGTGCTGAAGCTGTGTTCAGCAGCCGCGCTGGCGAAATGTCAGCGGTGTTACCGCAGCCTGTCAGAGAACGAAGGGAGAGAAAAAACCCGGAGGAGGGAAGGAGGAAAACTCCAAAACAACAGACGGAGCTCAGACTCAACGAAGGGGAGAAAATAATGGATAGGCAGAGATGCGGCAGCCGCCCCCTGGAGTTAATCAGAAAAAGAAAAAAAAAGTCTGATGCTCCAACACTAAAAACTCTTTTTTCATTCTTTCCTTAAGTGACATTATTCCCAACAAAAATACCCCTAAATCTTCAAGAAACGTGGAGGTTCATGTGATCCCGGACATCCCATTTACAAATGGGACTCTAAACCGAGGCTCTGCGTTGCAAACGGATTAGCATGCACCTTAGAGCAGCCGTGCACGCAGCGTTGCATAATTTTTCCACCAGCAGCTCCTGCAGAACGCAGCATGCAGACTGTAGGTGCAGGAAAATCCAGAGAGGGAAGTTTCCTGACGGAAGGAGCCCAAACTGCTTCAAATGCATTTAGTTTTGTCACATTTAGAGATGATAACATTTAAAAAACACCGCTTTAGAAAGTCTTTGTTTTCGTTTGCAGCAGCCAGAACACGCTACACCTCAGTTTCTGTTGTCCAAAAAAAGAAAAAGAACAACTTTTTTCATTCAGAAATTCAGTAGATTTCTAAAGCATTTTGAGCTTAAGAAATAGTTCAAGTTTTCTCCATTTTTCCTTTATATTGCTCATTTAAGTTGTGCAATCACAGTGACGTTAAGAGGGTCTAACATGCTAACGCTAGCTATTTTCACTTGCTAGGTTGCTGATTGTGTCCATTTTCTTGAGCTAAACTTCATGTTTTTTTTTTGTTTTTTTTTACTGTTTTTATGTCTTTCTGATTATTTCAACTGCACAAAGTCGTCGTAAATGAGAAAATGTTCCCATTCGACCTACCTGGATAAATAAAGGTTTTACTAACTAACAGACCTTTGAACTTTCATTTTACTATAAACCAGAGAACTACTACTGTTTTCACATTTTTTATCGTTCAAATAATTCCACACTTTAAACCAGTTCTTACTGTCTACATTTATAAAATCACCCATAAATACTGAAAAAAAATCCTCAACACTAGAGTCAGAAAAACTGTTTTTGGCACATGTCTGAAAACATTTATTTAATAAGGTTAGCTTGTTTTTTCTTTGACGTGCTTATAATTTTAAAAGGAATTTAGATGGTTCTACATTTATATAAAGTAGTGAACCCATTTATGGTTGAAATATTTTACATTTCAAAGGTTTAACTTTAAGAAAATTTATAAAAATGGCCAAAAAATCTCCAGATTGATGTAGCATGGATGCTAATGTTAGCTTGTCACTAATAGGTCTACCGGTTCTTTACTCGCTTTTTACTAGAACTTTCTCTCACTGGGACTCTTTGAAGATTGATACACTTAGTCCCTAAGTGATCAAACTTTTATATTTTACATAATCTTCCTTGGAAATATCTCACTGTTTTCCTCTCTTTGCTCCGCAGAAAGTTGTTTGAGTTCTCTTGTTTGGTCCAAACCAGAGCTCAGGTTGGCTTTAAAACCGGCCAAAACCGTTGAGACCGTCAGACGAAACCAGATCTGGCTCAGACTTAAGTAAATTTCAATAAAATTTCTAGTTAATTCTTCAATTTCATCAGGAATTCGAGCAATGCTTTCACAGGTCAGTGCTAATTGCTGATTTTTTCCCACAAACTGATCCCAAACCTGAAGTGAGCAGTCACTGTGCGGTGAGCTGCTTCAGCCTTGTGCGGCATGCTTTGGAGCCAAAATGCTAATGCGGGCTGTTTAGATGTGTTCTTGTGGGCTTGTGTCAGTCTGTCTTAAAGCAAGCTTGTTAAGTCATTCACAGAGTCACAGGCCAGTCAGCCAGTAAACCAGTCAGTCACTGCGCTCCCAGGCTGCCAGCCTTATTAAGAGCCTCAGCAGGCTGTAACCCTGGGCTGCATGCATACAGCGCGAGCAAGCTAAGCTAGCAAGCTCCAGTTCCTCCATAAGGAAAAGCCACGGGCAGAACTCTGGGCCCGGCCCGCTGATCAGCCATGACAACGTCTTTGAGACGAGTTAGAGGAAAGAGGGGGGGGGGCAGAATCAATGAAGGGTGGTTGGGGTGCATGTTTGTGCGAGATGAATGTATGCATGCGTAGATGTGCATCGGTCTGTATGTGCGTGCATCTTTCCTCATGCATGCGAGCGTGTGGCAATTAGGAGCAGGCCACTGACTGGAAGGAGCCGGGGGCAGTTGAGATGCCCCCGGGCCAACCAAGGGAAAGAATATTTTATCAGTCCCCTCTCACCCTGTCTGGAAAAACACAAAAACTCACACACAGCTAGCAAAGGGATGAGGATGCAGAGACGTGGCGAGCTCGCCGTACGCTTCCTCCTTCATTCAGCTTTTATTTTTTGCGCCGCTTTATTCGCTTTGCTCCTTTATCACCTCATCGCTCTGTCTCAAGGCACACTGACATTATCAAGCGCTATCTAGGCTAATCTGTTATGATCTGATTATCAAGCATTTCTCGCATTAGGAGCGACACTGGTGCTACTTGACCCCCCCCCCCCCCCCCCCCCGCCCCCCTCCCTTTCCCACCACCAACCGCCACATGGGCACGTGCCACTCTGAGGTGTCAGCCACTTTCCTCATTCACAGAGACCTTCAGGATTCTGACATTTAGCCGTCTAATCATTTGTTTTTCTTTGAAGCACAAGCAGCGAATCCCAGCTTTGTGCCAGTGTCCGGGTGGGGGTGGGGGTGGGGGTGGGGGCGGGGGCTGTGACAGCACATTAAGTCTTGAGGTTTATTTTGATGCAAGATGAGTCTTGTGAGTGCAAGTGACCTGCAGCTGATCTTTTACAGGCCACTCCTAAAGTTTCACACCCATGAAAAGCTCACATGACCCCGGACTGGCTGCTCAGGCGAGGCCCAGGCCTGGGGGGCCTGCTATCCTTTTCCACATGGGACACAAACACACCTCACATTTGTAGGCGAGAAATTCAAACAGACACACACACTCGCTAAAGTGCTCTGCATCTTTTTTTTTTTTTTGCTTCACACAGACACACACATTACATTCCCAGAAATCCTCAGGGGGGGGTGTGCGCAGGAGGGAGGGGGGAAAGGAGGGAGCAGTGAAAAAGTGGCGTTTATTGTATTCAGGCCATTCATAAGCTGCAGACTCTCAGAGGGGGAGTGTGAGGGACGAGCTGTGGACTCTGCGAGTGTGTGTGTGTGTGTGGGGGGGTTCCCTTCGCATGGATCTGGTAGCCCCTCCCACCTCAAAATATTTTCAACATTCAGGAATTCCGTGCAACGCAATTCCCAAGAAGAGGGGCTTCAAAAAGCCGTCTTTAGAGGCGCGCAGACGTTCACCTCCATGAGGCGGCGTTCCAAAAGCCCGGCACACACTTCCACACAAAACACTCTCTGTGACCAACCAACACCCCACCCCCCCACCCCCACCCCCATATATTCCCAAGGAGGAGGAGAGATGGAAAGAAATCCCCACTCTTCTTCAGCAAAACAATATGGCCAGTCCCCCTCTCTGCCTGCTTTAGCCTGGTTTTTTTTCCAGTAGATTTATCTTTGGAAACTGAAACAACGCGGCAAAAGACACAAGATTCCATGAAAAAGTCCAAAAACAAAGCAGCAAATGAGGAGCGTTCATGGAGAACAAAGGAAGTTCCTTCAGATGGTGACTGTAGATCAGGACTGGCAGATTCAGCCGTCACCATCCGAGCACACGGGAGTTTTGGGGAGAATCGGAGGTCGTTGCCCATGTGCTGCCTATGCTGAGAGCTCTCTGTTCACCCACTCTCCCACTAGCTTACCGCCCCTCACACCCCCAACCTAACATTATTATTATTGGATGTAGTCGTCTACAAGTGGCTGCAATCCGGAGCGGAGCAGGGAGCCCAGCGTTTTTTCTACATCACAAATACAAATCATCAGCGCCTGATCTACAAAGATTTGAATGAAGGATCACTCAGAAACACAATCTCTTGATATGCGTCCTCCATCATCAGAAAAATGCTACAAACAAATGTTAAAACTCCAAAAACGTCCTATTCAACTAAAAGAATCACATTCCAACTTCAGCAAAAGTATAAAAAGTAAGATTTAGAAATTCAAGTTTCTCTTCGGGACTGGGGGAAGGGGGAGGGGGGGGGGGTAAAATGCTTTGCAAACAGAGAAACAGCTGATTCCAACCAGAGACATCCTGCCAAATCTTAGCCGATCAATCAATTTAGTTGTCCGTCACCTAATTTATTTATATCTTTTCCCACTTTGGTCAGCTGTTGCACTGCATTGTGGGATTTGTTGTCTTCCCCTCATTGTTGAGAGGCGCAGTGACAACACATAAGAGGACGGGAGCGCAGCTCCTTCTGAAGGATGTTAGCGCGCGGCTGGTTGATCTTCTGATCAACCAAAAAGGAAGTGAAATAAAGAGATCAAAGCTGCGGTTAGAGGACAGTTTTTTAAAGAGCTGCGGATCCAGACAGACGCCTTCAAACAATGAGGAATATTTACTGAGACTGTCCTCATCTGGCTGCTTTATTGCACGCTCTTAGTGTGTTTTTTTTTTACAGTTCTAAATGTTGGGCGGGGCTATGTAGGGTAACTTCATGCATAATGGAAAGATGGAACTATGTGGTGGGCTAAATGAATAAATAAATCTGAAAGATTTTCAGCATTATTCGCTAAATCCATGAAATATTCAGCTCCGAATGAATTAAAGGACCTTTTTCCCGTACGCTTTAGTCCGTCCACTGTTGGCTCACAGGAGCACAGGGGGGGTTGGGTGGGCGGTTCAGGCCTGTTGACATAGCCATAGGTGATGGCAAAAATGTCAGTGTAAATGTGACTGCTCTCTCCGTGCCATTTCCCCCCCCGAAAAGGGTCATCACCACGGGCAGCCTGACACGCCGGAAAGCGCCTGCAGCTCGGGGCAGCGAGTCGACATTAAACCGCACAAACAACCGCGCTCCCGCAACCAGAACGGAAGACCAAGGAAGAACCAGACGGGTCTGGGGGGGGGTAGCGGGGGGAACAGACAGAACAACCGAAATGAAAGTGCAGCCGAGGAATTCACCCTTTCATGTTGAGCACTTTTCCTGTGTAACTATTGATTTTTCCCCTCTTGCTTTTGTGTTTTTTTTTTCCTTCCGAGAAGACAGAAGGCCAGACTTGGTTCAAATGAGTGCACTTGTGAGAGGGGGGGGCACCGAGCTTCTCCCTTCTGATGAAAACACACAAACACACGCAGAAAAACGCCGCCTCTGCCGCTGCTTTCCCACTCTTTACTCTCAATTGTTTCACCGCCTCTCCGATGGCTTTTGACACCTTCAGCTCACCGAGCTTCAGCCCAACTCAGCCAACAGATAAGAAGAGGGAGGGGGAGTCAAATGGACTGTGGAAGAAGAGGGGGGGGGGGGGGGGGCACTAGAAAGGACAAGGGCCATAACAAAAGCTAAGAGCACTTAACAGCACAATGGCACCGCAGTGCTCTCCAGAAGTCAGCTGATGTGCTGAAGGGCGTTCCAGAGCCCTTCAGTGGGGATGAGGGACAAAAGGAGGGAATCTCGTGGTAATCCTGAGGAAAAACATCCCGTTTGCTTCAGCCGGGATCTCCTCTTTGATGTGAACTCGCAGTCAGAGTTATGCTGTTTGGTCCAATCCAGATTTCACGCAAGCGTTTACACCTGCCAAACCAGGAGGCCATCGGAGCAAAGCAGATCTGGATTAGACCAGGACTGGATCTGGATCAGATCGGGACTAGACCTGGTCTTCAGATCAGATCGGGACTAGACCTGGTCTTCAGATCAGATCGGGACTAAACCTGGTCTTCAGATCAGATCGGGACTAAACCTGGTCTTCAGATCAGATCGGGACTAGACCTGGTCTTCAGATCAGATCAGGACTAGACCTGGTCTTCAGATCAGATCAGGACTAGACCTGGTCTTCAGATCAGATCGGGACTAAACCTGGTCTTCAGATCAGATCGGGGCTAGACCTGGTCTTCAGATCAGATCGGGGCTAGACCTGGTCCTTAGATCAGATCGGGACTAAACCTGGTCTTCAGATCAGATCGGGGCTAGACCTGGTCTTCAGATCAGATCGGGGCTAGACCTGGTCCTTAGATCAGATCGGGACTAGACCTGGTCTTCAGCGCCAGTTTCAGCGTTCAGAGCTGTCAAATTTTCAATGTTATAAACGAGATCTACATTCAAATCTGTAAAATCTGAATCGTCGGCCACATCTAAATAAGACGCTGTGGACACACTGTAACTGTATTTCTGCAATCAAACTGAATCATTTCATTCTGACACAGAGAAAAGCTTCTTTTCTTATCGGCTTTGAGAGAAATGCAAAACTTTCCGTTCGTGTTGCATTTTGGAGCAAAGTCGCTTTTCTTAGCCTCAGGATCCTCAGACATTACATGAGTTTGGTAAAGTGAGCTGTGATAGTGGAATGAATGGTAACCCTGGAGCTAAAGTTTGTTCTTTTAAAACTTCACGTTCTCTGTCACTAAATTTGCAACGTACCATTTTAATCCAGGAATTCACTCAATTTAGCACCATGTTGAAGGGCAAAAAATGTCCATACTGGAAATAAATCCAAGTGTGAAGGGGTTAAACTTCAGCAAAGTCTTTCTACTTTTGAAAACTCTAAATCAGGCGACTCGAGGCTGAGACAATCATGGAACGAAAATGTCACTGGAACTAGAGCTGCTTCATGAATATTAGCAGGAAAAGGGTTTTGCTGATTTGTAATAAAAATGTTGACAGATGAAGTATGACGACAGTGAAAGCAAACATCAGACCTGCTCTGCTGACGCATTTAAAGGAAAGACAAACAAATGAGAGCCCTGGTAGCAGATTTGAGGTCTAGATTTGAGCCAGAAGATCCTCCAAAAGCCATTCTAGAAAGAAACCAGCATGCTGACCAGGAGCCTCAGGGGAGCAGTGGATCCTTTTGAGCTGCAGGCAGCTTTAGACACGGAGGAAAACTCCCAATGAAGATATTCAACTGCAATCATTCTTTTATATATATATATATATATATATATATATATATATATATATATATATATATATATATATATATTTTTTTTTTTTTTTTTTTGTGGACTAAAAGACAAATCAAGTTCCAGGAAATCAACATGAAGTTCCCTTAGCCTGACCACATGGATGCTAGTTAGCCGGCTAGTACTGAAATAATCCTCATTTGGATCTTTGTTTATTTTGTTTTTCTTCATGTTTCTACAATTTGTAACTTTAACTAAAGTACTAATGAAAGCTACAACTCTAATTTGATTAATACAACTTCTATACAGCCATCAGAGGCTAAGCTAACCATTAGCCTACAAAGCTGGCAGCTCTGCTTTTATTTTGAAAAATATGTTCTTATTTTGGTACCGTTCTGGGCTTTTGCCGCCTTTATTGTAAAATTAAATCTCAGTGTGATTTTTGGAATAATATTTTTGCATGTCTGACCTCAGAATCAGATCCAGTCTTCAAAATAAAAGCCTAAATATGAAAGGTAGGATTTTTTTTTTTTTTTTTTACAGAGTTATAATAATTACCTTTAGTTTGAAATTCTATTAAACTAGAAGTGATGAGACAAAAGCTAGAAACCCACCAGGGGAAAATCCACAAAGACAATGAAGTAGAAAATGCAAACGCTGATTTAAAAAAACAAAACACTTACAATAAAAATATACAATGTATATGTATAAAAATATACATTTTGATATAAATTGACAGTTAATTTAATCATAAAGTGGAACATTTTGTAAAGTTTGAACACTAAAGCTGAAGAGAATTTCTATATCTACTAAATACAATTGTACATTTTCCAGAAAAGAGCTGTGCATTGTGGGAAAATTGACAGTAAAGCCAATGAGGCTTACTTTTAAAGAGCCTCTCCAATCTTTTTTTGTGATCTTTTAATTATGATTATGTCGTTTTTAGTGTATATAGTTTCTGCAGAGCGGCAGGAGATCATCAAAAATTGTGGGCAGGGATGTTGGTGTGCGGAATAACCCCACCCCCCTTCCCATCACCTATACCTGAGAGCTCTCTGCTTATGTGCTCTCCCTTAACTTACTGCTTGATTTTCTTTATATTTGACCTCCATCATCAGAAAAATGTCATAAGAACCAGTTTTATCTGAGTGGGTCTTAAACGTTTCACTTTGTGAAAGAGTTGAATCGTTCCTGTCAGCGTTCGGTTGAGTTTTCTTAAACAAGTTCATTCCAGTTTCAGTGAGGGTAGAAACTTCTTGCCCCCACAGGTGTCAAAATGAAACCAAATGTAAGCCTGAAAGCATCTCCTCAGCGTCTGTGATCCTGCTGGTGCGTGCAGCCGTCAGAGACCTGGTCTTGGATTCACGGCAGGATGATGGACGCGAGCTCCGATAAACTATTTTAATGCACATGGATTTTCCCACTCGCGTTAGCCTATCAGCGCCGGACAAGCTCCGCCGTGGTGGCAGATAACGCAGGCATGCTAACCCCGCTCCGGCTAATAATAGCTGCCCCAGCTTGCAGAGAGGTTGTTTTTCTCTAAAGATTTGAGGACTTGGTCCTGCCCCCCCTTCAGCCTTAGGTTAGTGAGGGGGCGTCAAAAAAACAAGATAAACCGGATCTGTTTGGGTATTTTGGAGATATTTCCAGCTCATTTTTTCTTTTAGTGGATTACAGAATTCACTCCCCCGTCCTTGTCAAGGCCTTCACAGCCACAGGATGTGGTGTTGCGTGGATGTGTGTGTGTGTGGGGGGGGTAGTCCTATCAGCTGGTCCATACCCGGCCCTGATAAGGGCTTTGGGACAGAAGCAGAGGAAGGGGAAGCGAGCGGGTCCGCATGGACCCGATTGATATGCCCCCCGTGGATGCCAGCGCTCTCGCCGCTCAGTCCCACCAGGTCACTTCCTGAAAGAGTCAGCTATCTCGGGATGGGGTGAGGTGGTGGTGGTGGTGGTGGGGGGGGACTTCCTGTAAGACTATGACCTCTCTGCTGCTCACGAGAACCTGAATGGAACAAAGCCCGGAGCGCCCATGGGAACCAACATATATGTGTAGCTGTGTGAGTTTAACACTCCAAAGGTTATCGCCAGTGAGAATCTCTGCACCCCCCCCAAACACACACACACACACACACAGTCCCTGCTCATCTCTTTGAGTTTCTCCAGCTCGGAGCGAGGGGGGGACGATCAGGTTACATCCGAATGTGTTCACCCTTCGCAAGTGTGTGCATCACGAGTGGCAGCTTTGTGTTGTTCTGCAAGCACACAAAGTAAACGGCCACACCAACCCCTGCCCCCCCCCCCTTGTGTTTATCTACAGGTATTTGTTATCTAGCACTCCCTTTCCTCCTTTTCCCTCCCTACACTCTTAGAAAAGCTTTATCTCTGGGCTGAATCCCTCTACAGCAGGTATCCATGTCAAAGGAACCCACAGCGGGGTGGGTGGGGGCCCTCTGGGGACAGCATGTTTGGTCTGGGTCAGCTGTGGGTCAAGCTTAGGCCCAGCAGACTCCCGTTCTAAAAGCTTAAATGTATTGCAGGTCACCTGAGAGGCACAATCACATGTCAGAGGTGGTTCTGTGGGTTATTTTCATCTCCAACATCCCATAATCAACAAAAGCTTCAGGTAATGCAGACAGAGATGCACTAATACAGTTTTGGTTCAGCCCAACAGAGGGAGATCCACAGGAGCCAACATCTGTAACAACTTTTGGGTCCCCACCTGAACGTTTCCATGGTAACAGCCTTGATGTTCAGATCTGGATCTGATCTGGTTTGTTGTTAAATGATAAAAGATCACAACAACACTGTGTCTGTTCCCACAGATACATTCCTCTAGATTAACCTAAGGGAACTAAGGGAACATCTGGTCTAACCCAGATCTGGTCCTGGTCCAATCCAGGTTTTGGGATGGTCTGATCCAGATGTATTCCAAGTTTGGTTCTGGTTAATCCAGATTTAATCCTAGTCTGTTCCAGGTTTAGTCCCAGTCTGATCTGGTTTCCACAGATGGTTCTCTACGTTTGGTTGGTGAAAAAGCTTGCATGAAATCTGGACCAAACAGCACAACTCTGGTCCAACTGGGAGCCGGAACCTTTGTTCACTAGCAAATGAATTGTGGTGCGGTTCACTTCAGTGTGAACACAAACAGACTTTCCACAGACAAAAACAATTAGGAGAATTCGATAAACTCCAGGTGTTTGGAGGAGAAAAAAACTCCACAGAAGCAGCAAACATGAAAAGTCTAAAAATGTGGTTTAGTGAAGAAGTGCATATGTGTTCAATGTGTCCAATTCTGTCTCTCCCTGGTTTCAGGAAGAGTGTCGTTTGACAATAATGACTCTAGCTAAAGCGGTTCCTTTCCATTCTTAGCAGTCACTTAAAAGTTCTTTCAATTATTATTATTATTATTATTATTATTTGTGGGTAAAACCTTTAGTTATCGTATCAAAAGCGTCTTCCAGAATGGGCAGACCTGCAGGCGTTTGAAGGCCGATTCTTCGGCTAAGTTTCCGTCAAGCTTTTGTTTGTTTGCTCCTCGCCTGCATGTTGACGACAGCGGACCATATGTGTTTTTACCAGCAAAATCTGAAGTGGCAACGACTCATATCAACACATAAAGAAAATCCGCAGGGATTCAGGCTGCGAGCAAAAACCCAAAGAAAAAAAAAAAATGGCGCTTCTGCTGGTGCTTTGCTGGCATGAAATTGGCTTTGTGTGGGTGTCAGTTTGGAGAGCTGGCTGGTAAATTCTCCTTTTCTTTTGTTCAGAAAGAAGGGAGTCGGGGTGGTGGTGCAGCAGCGGCGGCAGTGGAGATGAGGGGGGGGGGGGGGGGTTGCTTCATGCATAATGGTCTTAGCCAGGGAGGTCTGGAACTGTGTCCATAAATTGAATTATTTCAATTTGACGGAGAGGGAGTGAGGGAATAATGGAGGGGAGCTGCGCGAGTGTGTGTGTTGCATTTCCATGTGAACACATGCACGGCCCACGGAGGCGCAGTTTGGAGTCTCGGACTTGCTTCGTATTTACACGTGAGAAAATAAGTTGCAGAAGATTACAAGAGAGGCCAAATGCTACTTCCTAGCAGCTGGATGAAAATTAAAAAAGGAGCTGCTCCTCCTTTTCTGCTCTGCTGAGAATCTAACTTCACAAATGTTCAAAAAAAAACAAAACTTTTTTTTTTTATTACATTTTCTGCTGCTGTCGTCGAGGCCTCATACATTTGCGTGCAGTGGGGTGGAGGTGGGGGGGGGGAAATATTCCTGACACAATATAATCGGCAGGAGACCATATGGCAAACTGGCAGCAAGCTATTTATCCTTATCCTCTTTGGAGGCTAAAATTAGCACGTCTGTTTGTGGCTTTAAGCTGGACTCCAACCACTTCCATACAGCTAATGAGAAAAAAAGAGCTGTCACTACCCCACCTTTAATCATTTCTACACCACCCGTCTTTCTGTGCTCATTCACACTCAGCAAAAGGGTTTTTCATTGCATCCAAGTGTCGCTCGGCTTCTCCAACATGCCCCTTGCAGCAGGAAAGCCAGGATTTCCTGAACATGGACCCCCTCGGTTAACTTAAGAGCACAGGATGATGAGGCTAATCTCTTTATCAAAAGCCTAAATAAACGTTGGTGCTGGGGGAGCATGTGGGCCCTCCGCAGGGACCAAACAACACCTCCTCATCCAGGAGACAGCCTCCGCCGGCGGACTCCTCCGCTCTGCTATCAGGGCTTTCCCGGAGAAGGTAGCGTTTGTGTGATCCGAGGCCTCCTGGGCCCTGAGCTCAGCTCCTTTTGCGAGTGAGGAGGAGGAGGAGGAGGAGGAGGAGGGACACGAGAGGAGTGCAGAGCGAGAGAGGGTCGCTTTGGGGGCCAGGCGGAACGTGTTGTGACACATCGAGCATGAGTCGCTGTGATTTTTGCAGTCCGAGTCTCGGCAAAGCCTGGATGAGGAACCGCCTGTGCGGTCTCCGTGGCAACCGAGCGTTTTTTTTTTTTTCCCGCTCGCAGCCGAGAACTGGAACAACAAGAAACCCTGACTCAAGAGGCATAATGTCACGTTACACTTCCAAAACCTCGCGATCCGTTTAAGTTCAAGACACTTCAGCTGTCACACACCTGAGTGTTTGACACTCCTCCTCTAGATTCGAACCCTCGCCCTAACAGAAGAAGCATGAGGCCCCCGTCAAAGTTACATTTCTATTTTTAAGCTTTTTTGTTGCCATGTCTGTCAAATATGACATCATCAAACCCCAAACTTTCCAAAAACGACTTTGTTCATTGGAACACTCCCAGAATGCAGCTCTCAAAGAGATGGTTCATTAATATTGGTTAATAGGCCACGCCCCCATTTTAGCACCATTAAAAATTCTATGGAAAAAAAGATGGAAAAAAAAAGAGAACCACTCCAGCCACGGCTCCCTGATCTAAACACATGAAACAGTTTATTTCTGTTGGACATTGGAGGGGAAAAGAGATTCGACTGACAGACAAGCGTCCTAGTGGTCACCTGAGGAACTGCTCTGGCTCCGGTTACTTTAGGGTTTTTAACCATCAGACGCGTTTGCATAACTCCCAGCTTCAGTCAGGTTTGTAAATGCAAGTTAAACAGGCTCTCAGAGAAGACTGCAAACAACCCAGCTTGACAGCGCCTCCTCTCAGGAGGAGGAGAAGCCTGAAAGCGTTGGCGCTTGAGACGATCTGGTTAAAGACGGTCTGGAAAAGATGCTGCACTGAGACTTCCTGACACTCCAGAGAGATCTCTGAGGCTTGCAGGGCGTGGAAGTGGCATCTTTTAGCAAAAAAAAAAAAAACAGTAATTAGATATAGGGTTTTTGGCATTCACGCTGGTCGCAAATTAAAGAAGAGCGCTTCCTGTGAGCAGACAGCGAGAATGCGTCTGGATCATTAGCGCGCCACAATGATAATTTGGGAGCTAAAGATACATCTCCGTCCCGGAGTGGAGGAGCTGAAGCTCCTCTTGTTTTTATTTTGTGTGGGGAGCTGCGAAACGCTACGATCTGGAGGAAAAGGAAAAGGAAAAAACAAGTTTGAGAGAAGCATGGAAGGAGGGAGGCTGATGAGGAGGAAGCTGCCTCGCGGATGGATGGATGAATATGGATTTCATGTAAATTGTGCACAGCCGCCATACGCTAATGGCCAGACTTTGCATTTTTTCAGTCACGCAAAAACACGCAACCAACAGAGGATGGAAGGAAGGAAGTTAAGATTTGATTTAACTCCTTTTTTTTTATCTATTATTAAAGCGTTAAAGTGGTCTTTTAATTATGTTTATGCTGTTTTTAGCTAAAACAAAAAAGTGTCGTTTTCTAAGACCTAGTTTGTGCAGAGAAGCAGGAGTTCTTTAGAAATTCACCTCTGAGTTGTGGAGCGGAGGTCTGATATGTGTCCTCCATGAGAGAAAACACCCAAAGCACCATTTTCATCAGAGTGGGTCTTTAAAAACACAGAAAGGACTCCCACAGACCCTGACAGCTTTTTATGGAACCATTTTTATGAGGATTATCTTCACGCAGGAGATAATAAAACCAAGTTGGAGGATGTGATTGACAAAGCAGAAGCCCCGGACAGACAAACCCACTCCTGCTTGTGGGAACCTGATATCATTTCCTCTTTCTACAGAGGGGCAAACTCGGGCCACTCCGCTTTGCTTTCTGCAGATGAGGCAATAAAAAATCATCAAGCGCTGTCATTTTCTGCCAAGTGGGTGACGGGGACGCGCCGGCCGCCGTGACGGGTCGTAAACCCGGACTGTGGAGAAGCCAAGCACACTTTCCCACAAAAAGCAGGTGATTCACTCTGGCTGGGGCCCTCACACAGACAACCAAAGGCCATTTGTCTAAAAAGTCCCACAGGTTGGCTAGATTTTCATCGCTAGGCCTGTACATTAGACATTTCTTAAAGTCTAAGCTTGCTACTTCGACCTGCAGCCGTGGACAGGAAGCCTCAAGTTCAGATGGAGAAAATTCCCAGCTCCTTGAAGGCATCATCTTCAGCTAAAACATCCCATCCAAAAAATCCAACTTTTTGACTTTTAGCCTTTTTGTTAACTCTGCTTCAACACGGCGTTACCGTGACAGCAGGAGCAGAGTGAGGCGCCCAAGGAAAGTGTGAGGGAGAAACGGCCCCACCTTCATACATTTGGTCTTTTCAGAAGCTGTTAATCTAAATGTGAAGAACACTAAACTCCACCTGTGATAGTGCCTACAGGTTAGTGGAGGGGTGGAGGTGGTGGGGTGGGGGGCTTTAATGATATTTGAGATGCAGTAAATCCATCTGAGGCTGATAAAGTGGGTCTTTGCGGAAGAGGTGATTAGGGTTTATGGCTGCCATGTTTTGGTGTGAAAGTGAGCCTCAACACTGATGTGACTCTAGGTTTCCAAACTGCGTAAGGTTTTTTTTTTCATGCCCCGTACAGGTTTGCCCTCTTTCTTTACCCGTATCCACCCAGAAGGGCAGTTGTGACTATAAGCCATGAAGCTGCGATGCGTTCAAAGGTCTCTCTCTCTTCCAGTCTGCTGGACATTCGGACCAATTAATGGGTGACCGTGGGAGAGCCACGTGATGCTGACTGATCGGGCGAGTGACTGCCCCGTCCCTGCCCCCCCACTGCCACAACGGCCCCGCCTCATCTGCCCGGCCTGACTCCTGCCGCCTGACCTTGTTGGAGGGTACAGATGGATATTAGGGCGGATGTGAAGATCAGGAATATTCCTGATCGATGGGGATTCACAGCCTGTGATGTGCAAAGAGCAACAGTAATGGAGGGCGGGGTGCAGAAATCTTTGTGGGACGCGATTTTGAAACAGACCACAGATTAGAACAATTCAGCTCACATCTAAACCTCAAATCTCAGTCTGTGATGTTAGCCGATGAGGGACGTTTTTCTTAAAGACGTATGTGATATCTAATGTCGGCCATCAGCCAACGTGGCTATAACGTCCACGTGGCTGTGCCGACTGATCCGCCAGAGGGGCGGGGGTTCCTTACAAATTCACAAATGCAAACAGGAGCACTTTATACGGCGAGCTGGTGCACATCAGGGACCTCTGTACTCTTCAAGCATCTCTTTTCTCACAGATCGGCGACTGCAGAGCAGCGTCTCCACAGGGCTTACACACAAAGGGCCGCTCCACAAACTAGCTTAGCTGGCCTAATAGAGAGGGACTAATTAACTGCAGGGTCGCTCTGACTTTTCTTCGTTGATGTTTGCTGCTTGTTTACCAGAGATCTCCCAGAGAAAAAGGGAGGAGAAGAAAAAAAAACAACGTAAGAGGTTTTCTGCCTTATTCTTCGGGGCAAAAGGAGAACACCCAGCACTGATTTTAATGACATGTGTGAAGCAAATGTGATCCTCCCTCCATCTTTTCTGTTGCTGCCAATGGAATTCACAGCAAAAAAAAAGAAAAAGACAAGCATAAAAATACCATTGGCATTGTGGTCAAAGCATAAACGCCATAAGTGAAGATGCCGCATGTGAGAATTGTCACCACATGCAAAAATAAAAGACAGACTGCTTTCACATTGCTGACAAAGCACTGAGAAATGTCTGATTGTTTCTGGGGGTTTTCATGAACTTCATTGTTGAAGTATGTTGAGCGATGAAGACGATCTGAGCATCTTCGACGTCAGATTTCTCTGTGAAACTAGATCTGCATCATTGTGAGTCTGCTAAGACAAAACCCTCATAGGAAGGTCTACTTCTGGCTCTTTTTTGTGTCCCAACATGCCTGATTCTATAGGTGGACCCCCACTCAGCCATTGCTGTGTCCCAGAGTCATCCCACAATGGTGGAACCCAGAGGTGCCCCTTCTTTTTCTGCTCACACCACCAATTAAAAGCAAACTCAGGCAAAGATGGCAGCCATTAGCATCTGAAGCTAACAGCTAATGCTAACCACAGGAGGAGGGAAAAGAAAGGAAGAAGGAGGAGTGTAGGAGAAGAACCAAGAGATAAATGTTAGGAAAAGAAGACAGGCGTGTCTATGATGAGGAGTGTCTCGCTAACACACACGACAGCGGAGAGGAAAAGAAAACAAACCCTAACCGCTAAGCTTTAGAGCTAGCAGCTAGCTTAATGATCAGTTAGCCATGTGCCACCCAAACATCTCCACTGAAAACAGACAGGAAACTTTTTCTGCTGCTTTTTTAAACGACGACGCAGTAAAACCACAGAATTTAAGCAACAACAGAGAAAAAAACTACAGTTTAAGTGATTTAATTCACCGAAATCATGAGCAAAACCAATAAAATACACAAAGAAAAATATCTGCCCTGAACTGGCTGTTATCTCCTTGATCATTTTTACTTTAGCTTAAGGTGATTCAGCCACAGTTTGAACCTAAGATTTTCCTGCTTTCTTTAACAATTCGGGTGACACTTCCTCCTGAAAGCTGTAAAAGTGGTCGCTGTTTTATACTTTTTCTTTTTTTTTCCACTTTGAGGTAAAAACAAACTGAGTAATCTGTAAGTATTGAAGTAACTGATTTAGTAATGAAATTTCCCACTAAAAATATCTGAATTCTTATGGGCTCACGCCTCAGGTCTTAAGTAAATCATAACAAAGAAAGGCTTTGGCTCCACCCCTTGTTGCCATGACAGCTAGCTGAATGAAGTCCGGACCAAAAAGACGCCAAACTAAAGACAAAAACAAAAAAATTTGCACTTGGACTCCTAAAACTTTAACAGATTCCTCACAAGAAATTCAAAAAGTATTTGTCAAGATAGGATTGTGCACCAGCATAGAGCGCCATCTAGAGTCAAACTCTGACATGACAACAACAAGATGCTGTTCTGACTTTATATTTTTCAAGGGTTACAAAAGCAAAACTTCATTTTTGCGTGACAGCCACAGCCATTGATTGTGCATTTGTCCCTTATGAAAAAAGCTAATCACGTACAAGACCTTTGACCTTTGCAAAGACGCCCCCTTGAGTCCAAAAGTGACATTTTGTTAAAAAAAACGACAATGTTCCTTCCCCATTATTAAACATCTTTCAGCACCAATAGGCGGTCCTGAATCTAAACGTTTTATAAATACTACAGACTGTTTGGGGTGCACTCCTGCTTTTTCTGTGCTGAACATGAAAAACGATAAACAGGGAAGAGGATAATGTCCAGCTCTGCAGAAATGAAGGTTGAGGAGGAGAAGGAGGTCAGAGAGGATGCAGACGGCTGGTCCTGAACACTATAGACAACTGTGGGAAGTTAATAATGCTACTTCCTCCCTCGAGATAAATGTCTTCCGGCAACTTTGAAAAGAAAAGTGGAACATTTTCAGTGAACTCATCAATACGACCACGTAACCAAAACCATAACCCAACGTTTTATCACCAAAACCAAAGCTGAGAAAGGTGAAAAGATCAGGACAATAAGGGGAGAGGCTGAGGGAAATAGGGGGAGATATGAGAGAAAGAAGTGGAAAAAAGCTGTGAAAAATGGAATGATGATGAACAAAGAGGTGAGAAAAAGGGAAAGAAGAAGGAGAAACGAAGGGGGAGCACGTGGGAGGCAAGAAAACAGGGGGAGGAGAAAGGAAGATCGCAGGGAGAAAGCAAGTGAGGGCAAAATGAAAGAGAAGAGTAGGTGGGAGACAAGGAAAATTTGCAAAAAAATTGAGGGAGGATGGGGAGATGAAAGGCTGAGGCGGAGAGGAAGACAACAAGCCGTGAGTGAGAGTGCAGCAAAGTGCCAAAACAGATAAATAACCAGCTTACTGGGATTACCGGGAGAATGACACAGAATGCAGCCGAGCCAAAATGACGCGGCAGCCGCCGCTCTTAACCCCAATAAACCTGAAACCGCGCCAAGATGTCCTGCGGGATTAGCTGCCGTCACTCCCAGCGTTTCTGTTTACAATTCCAGCGCTCGCACTTGACTTAAAGCCTCCCCGCTGAACGCCACCTCCGTCACATCTGACTCCAAACTTCAAGCTTCAGCAGGTTCTGATTCTCTGATTCTCGCTCCAGAGAGAAAAAGGGACATTTTTGTGAACCTTCTTTTTGGGGACTTTTATCTTCAAGAGAAATCCAGTCAACCAATAAACGACGTCAAAGAAGAAATCCAAACAAAATATTCAACCAAATTTTCATCCATTTTCACAAACTTTTCCCTAAAAGCCTTAAAAGCTTTGGAATCGAACAGCCACACTCCCATGAAGAGGGCCTCAGCAGGGGGGGGGGGGGCAAATGGGGCCCCCCGAGCATCAGAGATGTAAAAAATGAAGTTTGGCCAAATGGGGAGGGGGGCAAAGGTCAGCCAGGGCGGGAGCACGGATTCTGCACAGGGCGCGCTCGTTAGGGCGGCCAATCAGGGGCAGCGCCGCACCGTGACTCATCAAAGGCAGAGGAGGGCATGCACTCGCACAAAGACACATTGTGCGAGGCTCCGGCCCTCTGCGGCGCTCGTCCGCGTCACGTGGCCCTCTTTGTCCCGGATCCAAACGGGGTGGAGGAAAAGAAAACAGCGGAGAGCCTTTTAACCGGCTGCTCGCCGGAACCTGCGGTTCAGGGTTCCGGCCGCAAATACAGGCGTGCGCTCTGACACACAACGGGTGGAGGAGCCCCCCCCCCCTCCCCCCTGACCTCCTTAAAACAGGTGAAAGGAACCTCGGGGACTCAAAGGGCATCCGGGCTCACCCTGCTCGCTGCTGTTGTCGCCGCTGTGTGACGTGTGCCCGCCGCTGGACGGTCCCGGCGTGCCGCCGGAGCGCGTGGACGCCGTGTCGTCGTGATCCCTGTTCCAGGACGTCTGTAAGGAGGGTGGAGGAACAAACAGCGGTCAGTGAGAGGCCACAGCGTTTGAAGTCAGCTGCACATTTCCAACTCCACGCAGACTGAGATCATCACTGCTGCCGCATTTCTGTGCGATGACCTCGGCCGGGACTCAACCCCTTCAGAAACCAGAAAACTGCTGCTGCTGAAGCGCACGTGTGGCTGCTGGCAGCGACAGCAGGCGGGAAAACGCTGCAAAAGCAGACCCAGAAAGTTCTAAACATCTGAAAAAAATGTCTGGAAAGCTGCAAACAAAAACCAAGAATTCTTCTTTTTAGAAAAAAATTCTAGTCAGCAAGACAAGTTGATGCAAATATGCTTTAAACTTCAGCTCCAAATCAAAAACACAAGTGCATTTTTTTCTTATAGCTGTAAATTATTTGAAGGCATCAAGCTGTAAAACGATTTTTTTCCAGATTATTTTTCTTGCATCAAGACAATTCACTTTCTTCAGGTCGACTTGACTGCTTGGTTCTAAACCAGCTCACGGACTCAAATTTAGCCTGAAAAGTTCAAGAAATTTGATTGAGGTTGGAAAAAAAATGAAGTTTTGAAAGGATGAAGGGACTGAAAAAGACTCAAACTCTAAGGAGCTTTATGGGGTCTGATGAAGAGGAGGGACCTCATCAGACATAACAATATTTCAACCAAACAAAAAATGAAAACATCCAGGAAATATCAGTCTTAAAAGTAGATTTTTCTTGTTTTTTTGGTCTTGAAGAGCCGGAGAGGTTTCATCACAATGGAGAGTCGCTGCTGGCAGACACGCTCGTGTACGAGGAGGAAGGGAGAAAAGCACCACCACCTCATAGAAAGCTGCTGCATATTATTGAAACCAAACCAGATGTTACTTCCTATCTCGCAGCTCTCCTGACGGAGTCCGGCTCAGCGACGGCGAGGAGCGCCGGAGGAGAACCGCTGCATACCATTGGGAGCAAATGATCGAGAAAACTCCAATTCAGGGGTTTGTTTAGAAAAAAAAAAAAACAAAGAAAGGAGGAAAGTCGTGCGGTAAAACAGACAAGTCAGCAGATCCAACACATTTGGGGCGCATTAGAGCTCGTTTGATCTTCCTGGGCTATGAAATTATAATCCAGTGATTACACGGACGATATAATCATCGTTCTGTAGATTAGGCTTTGAGGCTCGACAGTCGTCTGCGAGGACGGAATGGAGACGAGGAAAGAGGTTCTTTTTCAGTGAAACAATGAGCAAAAACCTGAAAAGCAAAATGAAAACCTGCATTTCAAAGTTTCTGAAAAGTTTTGAGACTCATCAGCAGAAACGTCAGAGTCCTGAACAAGAAAATGCTTTGGTGACCAAGGACACCAGAGTGATTTAAATAAGTCACCATCACAAACAGCCTAAACGCTCTGCCTCCTGAGGATAATGGTCTCCATGACGACAAGCTTTTATTTTCTCATCTTCTTCTGATCAATCTAAGTAGTTATTGCCAGAATTCTATGTATTTGGTGTGGCATGGCAACGTCTATCAAGGACTAGCAGTGAGACTGTGTGTTTTAATCAGAGAAATCACAAAATATGAGCAAAATTGAACATTAAAAACAGGAGAAAGTTGTTGTTTTTTGAAGAATTTGGACGACTGCTATCCTCAGGAAAAGACCAAAGGAGCTCTAATTGAAGAAAAGAAGAAAAGAGCTGCAGCCGCTTTGGGAGGTGACCGCTGCGGCCCCATGGGAAACGGGGCGGGGCTGAGATGGGGCCCGGTGGCATCTCCGCGGGGACGGGGAGTATATTTAGAAAGCGCGGACCGCCCCTTTGATGGAGCTGCTCTCTCTCTCACACAGGATCACATCTACCTGCCATCTGCACACTGACGGGGTCTTCATCACTCCTCCTCATCGTCTCTCCTCCTTTCTCCTGGTCTGGGGGGGTGGAAGGAGGCAGCGGGGGTGTTTATGTTTGCTAAATAATGGACATATTTAACATGGGCAATCCGAGGGGGGTGGTCCACGGGAATTTAAAAAGTACCTCAATGGGGCTCCTCAGTTTCCTTTAAACCTCAGAAGAGGGTCTGATCCCCCCCCCCCCACTGCCCAAATACAGCATGGGGGGGCAAAAAAAAAAGAAATATATATAAAAAAAAAAAAAAAGCTTCTGGGGTTTAGAGATGATTACAAGTTGGAATCATTAGTAAAGGACGGATGCTCTTCTTTTCTCCTGGAGGGGGTGGGGGGGTGGGGGGGGGCTGAAGGCAGGAACTCAAGAGGCTGAGCTGACCCCGGTCCATCCCGGTTCCGTTCAGTCCGTAAATCCAGGTTTAGCCTCCTCAGCAGCGGCTTGTTTGTGACGCTGGCTTTTATCGGGGGGGGGGGACTTTCCATTAGCTAAGCACACATGAGTTAAGTCTGGTTATTATTTACTTTTCTGAAAGCAGGAACCACAGTGGGATTTATATCTTTAGGGGGGTGCCACAAATTTTCATACATTCATATTTTTTGGGGGCCATTTTTCTTCTAAAAAGTTCCAAACAAATTTCTCCTGACCCCCCCCCCCCCCTCATGGGCCTCCTTGGTATTCCTGGTTCATAATGGGGGGGTCTCTCAGAAACACGCTGGTCACGTGGTCGCCTCTTTGTGTCACTTGTTGAATCCTCAACGGCCGGCTGGCATTCACTCTCAAATGGACAAAAAAGAAGAAAGAGGGGTAAAGAGGGGGGGTGTTGCAGAGCAAGGGGAGGCTGGGTTGAAAAAAAAAAGAGAGGGGGGGGGGGTTGAAAAAAGCTGCCGCCTGCTCCGACCCCGCAGTTTAGGGCTCGGAGCAGCCACGGCGCTCCTGGGGCGCACTGAAACCCGACCCCCGGCTCAAGCTGCCGCGCAGAGCTGCGACGGCAATGTACTGATGAGAAAATAGTGGCTGACCCCACAGTCATGTTGGGAGGGGGGTGTATGTGTGTGTTTGTGTGTGTAGTAGATGGGAGGGGGTCTCACTCTTTGACCGCCGGGGTCTCTCTGACCTGGAAACCCCACATTATCCTGCAGGAAAGAACCTATGAGGACAAAAAGTGCAGCTCAGCCCCCCCACATGTGCTTGGGACGGGGACACCTCTCCAGTGAATTAACTCAACTTTACCCCCCTCCCTCTTAAAAAAAAAGGCTTTTGAATTTTTCCCGTTTTTGGAGGAAGTTTCAATCAATTCCAGCCTCACTTGAGCCCGCAGAGGAGCCCTTCAGACTTGGAGTGAGTCCTCGGCCATTACCCCCCCCCTTTAGAGTTCATTAGTAAATTGCCCCCCCCCCAAACTCTAAACTCATATACTCTCTGTACAATTAAAACCAACTGTGTGGATGACGCACAGGAAAAAGAGTCTTTAGAGTTGGAGCCGCTGAAAGTTGGAGCTTTGAAGGGAAGAGAAGTGTTGTGTTGCACCTGGGGGGGCAGGGGGGTCTCACACACACACACACACATACATACATGCACACATGCCCCTGACTTCTTCACCCCTCAGCTCTGCAGTGGCAGACATGTTGGACTGAATAAATTCATCCTTTTTTTTCCCGCCTCGCTGAATAAATTGGTTTATGAATAAATGAGGCGGCTTCCTTCTTCTTGTTAACACGCCGCTTTTGTGTGGATTCCCTCCTCTTTCCCTTTTTCCAGTCCGCTTCAGCGTTCTGCCCCGGGGCATTTATTAAAAATACAGATTATGCAGAAATGCACATAGGACGCACAGCAAAAGAAGAAAATGTATAGACGCGCATGCGCACTGTTGCTCTTCATTTGCCCGCAAAAAAAACCTTGCTTTACGCTCATCCATTAAAATTTAAAAAGTTTGGTTCCCGTCGCCAGTGAGCATGCGCGCCTCTCAGCTGATGCGCCACTCCACCACATGGAAGACGTGAATTATTTAGACTAATCACTACCCCGCACGTGGGGTACTTTATTTACCCCCCACCCCCATCAATGGAGTAAAAAATCGAACTAACTGAAGAGACCTCTGTTTTTTTACCACCTGCGGACTTCTCTGGCTGCGCCTGCGCGCGAAAGCGTCCCATGGAACAGCGCAGCCGCTACGCCAATCTGCGCAGAAACGACCCCCCCCTACCTTCCCCCTCATTTGCAGATCGTGAATTTGCACTTTTTTTTATTATTTCTTTTCTTTTTTTTACGGCTCCAAATGAAAATGGACACGCGGCGGGTCAGCTCCGTGGCGGCGGTAATCTACACAGGTCGGTTGCGGGTTCAAGTCTTAATGGAGCAATAACAGCGCTATTATTCAGATGTCTGTCCTCTGTTCTGCGGGGAGGGTGGTGTTGGTGGGGAGGGGGAGGGGGGTTTAATCACATGCAAAATAGCAGCACGTACCTGATCCAGGGCCACGGATCTCGTGATCTCCTCGCTGTCGGACTTGGAGCCCCCCTCCCGGTCGTCTATGACCAAGTCGATGGGCATCTTTCCCTTCAAGCAGCTGATGTACCGGTGACAGAAGTTATCACACAACTCGTGCACCTGCGGTGGAGGGAGTGGGAGGCGTCAGGCGCGTGCACACAAACAAAAAAAACCCACAAACAAACCCAAAAAATCCTTTTGGAAGCGATTTGCATTGTTTCTTTTGCGCGTTTTCTGCGTTTCTGCGCTTTCCAGTCCATTTACTTTCATACTAACGAACACAGATTGGATTTTTCTGCCCTGAAAATAAAGATATCGGCAGATATCAACTGTGACACGAGGACTGAAAGGCTGGAGCGCGCACAACAGCCGTGCCAAATCCATCACGGAGGCGAAATTTACGCAAACTTGTTACGGCTTTGCGTACAAAAAAGCGCAGATGTTTATTTCAATTTCCGAAAAATGAAATTAAAACTTTTATTTGAAGCTTTAAAATCTTCCTTTAACGTCATGACACCTGTTTTTACGCGCGATATAAGCAAAGGCGCAATCATGGCGCAGTGATGGATTTTGACGCTAATTACAGACGACTGGAGAAAAAAAAATACATTTATGTAAATGTCAGCCTCACAGGCCTGAAGAGGACCAGAGCAGAAGGGAATATTACCTTCTCCAGCTCCAGAAGATGAAATCGTAAAACTTGAATGGCTTGGATCATCTGAAAAATTAAAATTTCAAAAGATGAGGTTCTTTTTTTCATTTAAAGATGAAGAAAATGTTCATAAGTGTGGATTTTATGTAGGACGGATATTAAACTTTATTGCAGGGCTGCAATAAACTGTGAGTCAGAGATGGATTACTCTGACAAGAGTGAGGCTGCACTCAAATAATCTGAGACTCACCAGATTATCCAGCTCTGGGTTTGAAGAAAACAAAGGTTTTTCTGCCCGAATCTGAAAAGTAAAAAAATATGACACATTCTAATTAAAAATGATGGATGGATGAACCTTTTTTTGTCTTTTTTTTTTCTACGTGTTTGCAAACTTTATTTGTCCTGCGGCGCACGCAGCTCTGCTGCACGAGCCCAAACTTTCCTGACCTGCTTTGCAAACACAGCTATGTCTTCATTGAAGGACTCCGAGGAACACACGTCTCCCCCCGCCACTCCGGGCTCTCTGGGGGTGCAGGTCGCTAATTCACATTTCTCAAAAATCAGTGCAAGCAAGGGGAACAAGGGGTGTCTGAAAACACACAACACACACAACACACGCACACGTTTTAATTACTGTCATTTTTCTAATATTTCTTTTTTCCTAAAAAGGTGTTTAAGTTTGCAGTTTTGGTGCAAATACATATAATTACTAAAATTAACATAATTATATTAAATTAAATTCACATAAATAGTGACATTGGGGGCAACTTTACGCATGTGCTGATACTCTAAAGCCACATTTTTATACCAAAGTTAAATTATTTTTGTAAATCACAATTTTTATGATTCATTGGGACATTTTTAGAAAATTAATTTATACATTTTAGGAGCAGCTACGAGTAAAAACAAATTCGGTCACTTTTGCAGCAGAAATGAAGCTTTTGGTAAATAGGAGACAAACTGCGCACCTACCCGTAAATAGCGTCTTTATCTCTCTTGAGAGCGTCGTTGACCGAGGAGCCCATGCTGGGGGGCATGGTGTTGGTGTGCGCGGTGTGCGGGTACTGGTGGGAGTGCAGCTGGGGGGGCCCGTGGTTGAGGTGCACAGCCTGCATGGAGCGCGCGCCGTGCGGGTCTCCGTACATGGTGCTCGGGATGCCCACACCGTCCATCCCGTAGTGGGGCAAGTCTTCGTACTGCACACAACACGCAGCAGCCACGGTTAACACACATGCGCAGAGGGGGGGTTAATGACTAAACTTTTTACAAGTTTGGAAATTACTTGAAATTATTTTAAATTTTACCAACAAGAAGATCTACTTTTATTTATTTATTTTACTTTGATTTCAATAATTTATGCGCTAAAAGATTAAACTGTTTGGTCTTCAAAAGTTTCACTTTTTTGTGAGGAAAAAACGTCAAACTTTAGTTTTATTTTATTTTTATTTAAAAATAAAATAAACAATTTCAGAAGCTGCTGCTCTCTGCTCTTTGCCCACGCACGCACGCGTCCCCAGCTCCCTAATTACAGTTTTCTTACTTTAAAGGCCTATACGCGCGCAGCCGCAGTTTGGATCTAAAGAAAAAAAACTTTTGTGTAAACAGTCATGGAAAAGGAAAGTCCTAAAGTTGTTTGGAGAAGGAAAAAAAAAGATTTTTGTGTCCTCACCCTGAAAATTTGCCTGAATTATTGATGCCTGCAAAACTGGTGTTGGGGAGGGAAAGAGAAAAATGCATTATCACTTAAAGCTGAGCGTTTGCACCCAAAAGGCACAGAGGTGCAAAGCACCCCCCGACTACCCCCATGCGTCAAACCCGCTGCGGCTCAGAGTCTCCAGAGTCCGATTTTACACGGTTAACTATCCGTGTGAAGATCTGTGCAGCTCTGAGGCAGACCCGGGGAGTGCGCACGCATCAGCCCTCACCTTTGGCCCCTCAAAACAAAAAATAAAAAAAAGAAAGAAAGGAGCTAAACTGCGCAATTTTGTGCGTATTTTAGAAGTGTGACGTTTTGTTTCGCCTCGCGTTCAGTTGTGCCTGTCAGAGCCCAGAGATGATCACGCGTCCGGGGACTCCCGCAACCCGGGTCTTTCCTGGAGCGCGCAGCTACGCACCAGAACTCACCCCGGAGGTCACGGAACAAACTTTGGTGTCCGTGAGTGGAGACGTGCGAGTCACAAAGCCCAGAGGAACTTTTGTTTTGTTTTTTTGGAGCACTGCGCTACGTACCCGCTGCGCCATAACCCTCCGGACTCCCTGCTCTCAGTTCGGGTAAATCCGCTCCAGGATTGACGCGCAAGAAAATCCAAACAAGGCGAGAAGATGTTGGTGCAAAAAAAATCCCCAGTTTCTCCTCCTTTCTCCTCCTCCTCTCCTCGGCCGTTCTGCTTTCCCGAAGCCCCGCAGATCCCGCAGCTTTCGCGCAAGTTTCGCCCCGGCGCGGCGGAGAACGCGTCCTCGGCTGTCCCTCCCTGCGCGGCGGCACCGGGGTCCTTTTTCAGGCGAAACAGCCCCTCAATGAAAAGTGGCGACTCTCATGGTTGTTTCTGTCGCTCCGCCTGTCAGTCAGAAAGAAAGAGGGGGAAAAAGGAAAAAAAAAAAAACCCGCGAGGGCTTGTCAAAAGTGGCCGGATGAATGATGGTCCGGCGCGCGCCTCCGCGGGTCCGTGCGCCTCCGGAGCGTCAGAGTTAAAAATGAATCCGCTCTCCTCCGGTTCTTTGATCACTCTCGGCTCCCGGCTTGATTTTCTTATGCAAACGCGTCCACAGTGGATCAGAGGAGGAGGAGGAGGAGGAGGAGGAGGTGGATGGGAAGGGAGGCGGGGGGAGACTTGCTCAGGCTCTCTTAAAGGAGCCACGATCGATGCCGAGTCCTTCTGGAGCGCGTGTGAGTGCGCGCCTCGTTTGTGTCCAATGCACGCGTGTGTCGATCCGGACCAGACTGCTGAAACCCGGAAGCAGTGGCGGCCATAACAGGTCGCGTCTTCCCAAAACGCACCGGGCTGCAGCAAGTGGCGCGGAGAGGAGGGGGTGGGAGGACCCTGATTGGGGGGGGGGGGGGGTGCCCTGCCTGTCTGCCTGCCTGCCTTGGCTCGGCCTCTGAAGTCAGGTGCGTCAAGGATTCACTCAAATAAAGAGACGATCGCAATCAGTGTTGCGCGCATGCATGACGCGCGGATCCGCATCATCTGCATCGTTTGCAGCTCTCACTTTTTCCCGCAATATTTCTTTTCAAACTTGCGCAGAAGAGCCAATCAGACGGTTTTCTGCGCAGAAGTTCAGCGCTGAAAATTTCCCATGAGGTTCAAACTCATGAATGATGTTTTTTTTTTCTTTTTACTATCTCTTCACGCGCGTGCAGTCACCCCCGCAGCTGCGCGGAATGGATCGCTCCAGTCTGAACGGGCGTCCAATGGCAGCAAGGCAGAGGGATGTGAGCCCCCTATTGGCTCCCAGCGTGATCGATCCGAGGGTGATTGATCAGCTTTTCTAGGCCACATTCTGGAGCAGGCGCGGAGCCGCAGACCGTTTTGCGCAGAGAGCTCTCGGATTGCGCTCGTGCCGGCTTCCCTCGTGCATAATATTACCCCCAAATGCGGAAAAGTTGAGTAATAAATCTTTTTTTTTTTTTTTAGAGCTGGAAGAGTTTGGAACAACTTGAAGGTTTTTCTGCTATATTTTAAGAAAATATATCATATATATATAATAATGTGTGGCTGAAATTCCTCAAAAGTATACAATTGCTTTACTATTTAGAAATATATTTGTGTTTTAATTAAGGACCAAACAAGCATATTAAAATGTTAATGACACCTTTGTGGTTTTGTGAAGTTTGTTTCTGTTTAGGTTCATCCGAAATTCATGCGGATTTTAAATGTATTTTTGTTTTATTCTCCTTATCTCGTCCATGCATCGATCACGCGTCGTTTACGCACCGTTTACGCACAGCTCGGCCTACCCTGTAGCCAGAAAGTCAATTAATTTCCCCAAAGTTGGTGTGGGATTCTTTATTTTTTCCTTTTTTCCTCAATCATCTGACATAACGACAGCGCGGCTTCACGTGGACACAATCCTGCGTGGTGGTGGTGTTGGTGACCGTTTTTAAAACAAATGCGCCCAGACTTTTAACGCTAAAAAGGAGCGGCAGTTTGATGTATATTTGGTAAGTAATTCCGAATGTTTTTGCACAGTATAAGTAAATATTTCTCAAGTTTATCTGAACAAAAACTGCGAGTTTAGAACATTTCCAAAAGTTTCATCAAAATCAGAACCGAGAGTTTTCTGTGACACTTTTAAGACTTAATTCCTTTTGTTAAATCCCTTACAAATTCTTCGTTTTTCTTCAGATAAATAACTGAAATAATTTGAAAAATTATCCTTCTAAACTAATCTTTCTAAAATTCACTTGTTAAAATGTCTTTACAGTAAAAATTTAGCTTTTTTTTCCTGCACTTTAGGTAAAAGAGCTCCAGACTGGATTTGAACAGAGAGGCTCCAGACACCCCCCCTCCTCCTCCCCAGACCCTGTTTAGCAGCGTTTCTCAGTAAAGAACAGTTTATCAAATGATTGAATAAGGCAAAACATCAATTAAACATCAGTTTTAATCCAGTTTCATGAGGAAAGTGTGACTTTTAATTTTAAAATCAACAGTTTTTTCCCCCCTTTTTACATTTTTGTCAGGATTTTCGTCTAAATCCATCAATGAATCTAAAGCAATTTCAGGATTCACTCCATACTAAAAGATCGGTCATTTTTCTCCGTGTAGTTTGGACTCCAAGTTCATAAGAGCCGCTCACAGCTTTTACGCTTGTCCGCTTGCGCCTCCTGCCGGAAGAACCGGAAACTGCAGCTTTCAAGACTCAGATCAGAGATTGAATTAATAAATAAATGTTCATCTTTTGGAGTTTAAATGGTCCCAAAAAAAGAAAAAAGAAGACGGCATAAGACTTGGTATCTCTTCATCCCATCCCGCCTCGCCCCACGTGACTGAAAACAGAACCACAATAGAAAAACTAGAACACAAAAAGACAAAAAAAAAAAGGTTAAAATCTTTGAAAACAGGTCGGTGGGTCGACGTTATGTTTGTGTTTAGGCCTTTCTGTTCAGACCTTTATACTTTAGTAACAATATGACGCAAAAATGTGCACTTTACAGCAACGTTTCACATCTTTGAGGTATACATGGTCAATATTATGATCAATAGAAACTGAGTTGGATTGTTGGGTTCAGTTTTTTCCCTTTAAGTCTTCCTTTAGCTGATTAAAGTGAAATCAGTGAAACAAAGTTGAAGTTTTCTTGTTCTGAATCTGAAATAGGTGACACTGTCATTTGTCCAGATGTTGCTGCAGCTGCATTAACTGCTGCTGGACAGAGACTGTGACAAACAGCTGCTTTAACACACACATGAACACACGATCACACACATGAACACACACACACACACACACAGAGGTGTAATCACTGCCAGTCAATTTTCACATTGTGCCACCGGTCAGCGGGTCAGCAGCTTCACTTTCACTCTGCAACGCCGCTCGCTGTGTGAATTAACCCCGCAGACAGAGAAAGAGCTCATCCCTCCGTCACACACACCTCTTTTACCCCCCCACCCCCACCCCCTCCCCGGCAGCATTTGTCACCAGCGCTGTTATTTCAGGTGCGCTAATGGAGAGACGGATGGAGCTGAAACCAGAAGGAAGAGCAGGAAGCGATGAGTGGCTGGATGGACATGGGGGGGGGGGGGGCTAACACCTCCAGGGAGACTGTGAATTGATCAGCACCTTAGAGGATGGGGGGGTCTGAAAAAGGAGAGCAGAAAGCAGAGGGATGAGTGGGAAAGGCTAAGTTATAAAAGCAGGACGTGGTGGTGGTGGTGGGGGGGGGGTGCAGGGGAGGTGTGAAGACTCATCTTCTCCTGGACGAGTGTGAGTTCAGGCTGCAGAGCGCCAGGGAGCACAGCACAGCCTGGTGGTAATAAAGTACCCCCCTCCAGAGGATCCCCCGCGCCGAGCATCAGTCTGCAGGCTTTAACGTCAAGCTGCTTTTCTGCAGGTTTAGAACACGAGCGCCATTCAGCATTAGGCTGTAAACTGCAATGCAGCATGGGAACATTTTTACCAGCATCTTCAGAAAATGACATCCTTTAGTAACCACATTTTTCCAGTGTAACCACACAAACAGCAGTGTTTGAAAACATTTGCTATAGGCCTCACTGTAAAGCAGCTAAGCATCATGGGAACATTCAGCTAAAATATTTCATAAGTCATAGAGAATGGTGGTGTAAACCCGCATAGAAAAAACAGCTACAGAAAGTCAAAATGTGGGAAAGTGTCTGCTTAATTTTACTGTAAGTAGCTGAGCATTATGGGTAATCTGATAAACCATCATATTATACCCAGACCAAAAGAAAAAAAAAGTCTCTTTGAAAATATCTTAAAAGTGAGCTAAGCGATGTTGTCATCTGGTGCTATGAAGCTGTGCTTAATGGAGAAAAGCCCTTCGCCTAACCCAGACTAAAATCAACCCTGTAAAAGGTGGCATGTCAACTGGGTGTGGCTTCAGTGTCTACCCACAGCTTCTTTAGCTGGTCTTAGATATGGTGGTTGTTTTAGAGCTTCACAGTTCATTGTGGTTTGAGGAACAAATGGTAAAGTGTCGCACATTCGAACCGCTCGGGCCATAAGAAGTTTTTTTTACTTGTCCTGTCCAGCAGCTGAGAAAACAGATCAGAGCTGAAGGCCTCTTGTGTTGGACAGATTTTACTCTTCCAGCAGGGATTTATGGATCTGCAGACACTAGGGATATATTTGGACAAACCCCTTTTGGATTTGAGGCTAAACTTTATTTATATTAATTATGATTGCATGCATTTTTTTAGTTGGAATCGATGGAAAGAAAGAAGTGAGAAGGAGAGAGTGGGATGTTAGAGGTGGGGGATAAGGGTACAAAAGAAGGGGGAGAAAAAATGGGGTTAAGAAAGCAGGAGAGGTAGAAACACAAAGCAACAAGCTGCTGGAAGTTTATCATCCTTACCGTCAGGTGAAGATGTAAGACAAATGGGCGGGGCCTGTCCACAGGTATGTTCCAAACATACCTGTTGGCTCAAAAAACCCTTCACATACATACACAATGCAGCACACACACATGACGAGTCATAATAAAAACCCTCAGTTCAAAAGAATCTGTTGTTCTCAATCAGACGACGATAACATTTATTTATGATGCTTTCAGTTTAGGGCATGAATCACTTTTATCAATAAATTACAATTTTTTATTGAAGAAGAATAGTTTTGTCTAAAATCTTGATTTTATTTTCCCAGCATTCTGCTCTCCTGGACTTCTGTTGTTCAGAGAAAGGTCAGCCCGCCTGCTTCTCACCACAGGCTCACGTTAAAACAGCGACTCGCAGAGAGCAGCAACAGTTTCTTCAGTTACATGGTTCTGTTTTGTGACTTGGAGACATAGAGCATCAATCCACACACAAAAACCAAAACCTGTTTCACGGTTGTTTCTACCAAAAGTGGGAGTACGACAAATTTATTTTTGACCCTTGAAACACTGGATGGCTCATTTGGCTGCATGCAGGACTGGCACACTGACACCAGGGATTGATTCTCTGGTTTGTGGTCGAGCCAATTTGTTGTTATAATAATATATTTATAATAATAATAATAATAATATGTTATAAGAATATAGTTTTTGTTAAATATATTCTGTCATTTGCAAATTTTGTTAAAAGAGAAAAATATAGGGGGGGGGGGGGGGGTATTAAAATCGAAAATGGAATTTGGCGTGAAAAAAACTTTGGCGTGTAAAAAGGTTTTATTTTTGGCCTTATCGCCCAGCCCTCGTTTGGGCAATCAGGATGATACCAGGGGTCCCCTACTTCAGTGCTTCCTGTTCCAGGCTTGTAAACATCAAGAAGCTGGGTGTCTTCTGACAGATTCAAACAGGAGGCGCTTCAGGTAAGCAGGGTTCATCCTGGCTTCAGGTAAACAGGGTTCATCCTGGCTTCAGGTAAGCAGGGTTCGTCCTGGCTTCAGGTAAGCAGGGTTTGTCCTGGCTTCAGGTAAGCAGGGTTCATCCTGGCTTCAGGTAAACAGGGTTCATCCTGGCTTCAGGTAAGCAGGGTTCGTCCTGGCTTCAGGTAAGCAGGGTTTGTCCTGGCTTCAGGTAAGCAGGGTTCATCCTGGCTTCAGGTAAGCAGTTCGTCCTGGCTTTGGGTAAGCAGTTTGTCCTAGCTTCAGGTAAGCAGGCTTTGTTCTGGCTTCAGGTAAGCAGGGTTTGTTCTGGCTTCAGGTAAGCAGGGTTCATCCTGGTTTCAGGTAAGCAGGGTTTGTCCTGGCTTCAGGTAAGCAGGGTTCGTCCTGGTTTCAGGTAAGCAGGGTTCGTCCTGGCTTCAGGTAAGCAGGGTTCATCCTGGCTTCAGGTAAGCAGGGTTTGTCCTGGCTTCAGGTAAGCAGGGTTCATCCTGGCTTCAGGTAAGCAGGGTTCATCCTGGCTTCAGGTAAGCAGGGTTTGTCCTGGTTTCAGGTAAGCAGGGTTTGTCCTGGCTTCAGGGAAGCAGGGTTCATCCTGGCTTCAGGTAAGCAGGGTTCATCCTGGCTTCAGGTAAGCAGTTCGTCCTGGCTTCAGGTAAGCAGTTTGTCCTGGCTTCAGGTAAGCAGGGTTCATCCTGGCTTCAGGTAAGCAGGGTTTGTCCTGGCTTCAGGTAAGCAGGGTTCATCCTGGCTTCAGGTAAGCAGGGTTCATCCTGGCTTCAGGTAAGCAGGGTTCATCCTGGCTTCAGGTAAGCAGTTCGTCCTGGCTTCAGGTAAGCAGTTTGTCCTGGCTTCAGGTAAGCAGGGTTTGTCCTGGCTTCAGGTAAGCAGGGTTTGTCCTGGCTTCAGGTAAGCAGGGTTCATCCTGGCTTCAGGTAAGCAGGGTTTGTCCTGGCTTCAGGTAAGCAGTTCGTCCTGGCATCAGGTAAGCAGTTTGTCCTAGCTTCAGGTAAGCAGGGTTCATCCTGGCTTCAGGTAAGCAGGGTTTGTCCTGGTTTCAAGTAAGCATGGTTCATCCTGGCTTCAGGTAAGCAGGGTTTGTCCTGGCTTCAGGTAAGCAGTTCGTCCTGGCTTCAGGTAAGCAGTTTGTCCTGGCTTCAGGTAAGCAGGGTTTGTCCTGGCTTCAGGTAAGCAGGGTTTGTCCTGGCTTCAGGTAAGCAGGGTTCGTCCTGGCTTCAGGTAAGCAGGGTTTGTTCTGGCTTCAGGTAAGCAGTTCGTCCTGGCTTCAGGTAAGCAGTTTGTCCTAGCTTCAGGTAAGCAGGGTTCGTCCTGGCTTCAGGTAAGCAGGGTTTGTCCTGGCTTCAGGTAAGCAGGGTTTGTCCTGGCTTCAGGTAAGCAGGGTTCGTCCTGGCTTCAGGTAAGCAGGGTTCATCCTGGCTTCAGGTAAGCAGGGTTTGTCCTGGCTTCAGGTAAGCAGGGTTTGTCCTGGCTTCAGGTGAGCAGGGTTTGTCCTGGCTTCAGGTAAGCAGGGTTTGTCCTGGCTTCAGGTAAGCAGGGTTTGTCCTGGCTTCAGGTAAGCAGGGTTTGTCCTGGCTTCAGGTAAGCAGTTCGTCCTGGCTTCACGTAAGCAGTTTGTCCTGGCTTCAGGTAAGCAGGGTTTGTCCTGGCTTCAGGTAAGTAGGGTTCATCCTGGCTTTAGGTAAGCAGGGTTCTCCTGGCTTTAGGTAAGCAGGGTTTGTCCTGGCTTCAGGTAAGTAGGGTTCATCCTGGCTTTAGGTAAGCAGGGTTCTCCTGGCTTCAGGTAAGCAGTTCGTCCTGGCTTCACGTAAGCAGTTTGTCCTGGCTTCAGGTAAGCAGGGTTTGTCCTGGCTTCAGGTAAGCAGGGTTTGTCCTGGCTTCAGGTAAGTAGGGTTCATCCTGGCTTTAGGTAAGCAGGGTTCTCCTGGCTTTAGGTAAGCAGGGTTTGTCCTGGCTTCAGGTAAGTAGGGTTCATCCTGGCTTTAGGTAAGCAGGGTTCTCCTGGCTTCAGGTAAGCAGGGTTTGTCCTGGCTTCAGGTAAGCAGTTCGTCCTGGCTTCAGGTAAGCAGGGTTCATCCTGGCTTCAGGTAAGCAGTTCGTCCTGGCTTTAGGTAAGCAGTTTGTCCTGGCTTCAGGTAAGCAGGGTTTGTCCTGGCTTCAGGTAAGTAGGGTTCATCCTGGCTTTAGGTAAGCAGGAGTTGTCCTGGCTTCAGGTAAGCAGTTCGTCCTGGCTTCAGGTAAGCAGGGTTCATCCTGGCTTCAGGTAAGCAGTTCGTCCTGGCTTCAGGTAAGCAGGGTTTGTCCTGGCTTCAGGTAAGCAGGGTTTGTCCTGGTTTCAGGTAAGCAGGGTTCGTCCTCACAGCAGCGAATCAGGTTAACAAACACGCTGATTGGGAGTGGCGGCCGCCAGCAGACCCGACGCCGTCCTCTCCAACAGACTTTGCTGAAAGGTGACGCAGAGGTCCCATCTTCTTCCTGGGAGCTCTGGTGTCTTCTGAGCGGCCCCGAGGAGCAAAGTAGCTTTTGAAATCTCACTCTTGATCTACGTTTGATCTATTGTAAAAGTGTTGCCAGTTGTCTTTTAACTACAATTATTCCGTTTTTATCCCAAATAAAAAATTTGTGTTGTTTTCTAGAACATAGTTTCTGCAGAGCAGCAGGAGTTCATTAGAAATTCTCCTCTGAGTTGTGGGCGGGACTGTTGCGAGGAGCAACCCATCCCCCCTTCCTATCCCAGTTGCTGAGAGCTCTCTGTTCACATGCTTTCATGCTAGCTTCATTTTCTTTCTACATGTCCTCCATGATCAGAAAAATGTTAAAAACACCAAAAACAAATTTTTCATCAGAGTGAGTCTTTCAAGCTTCAATTCTTCTCAAAATAAAAAGAAATGTGGAGAAGTGAAGAAATAGTTGAAACAAATACGTTTTTTTAGGAACAATGACAAACAAACTGTGAAAAGTTCCTCCAAACTGTCAACCAGTGGTTTGATGTGTTCAGCTGGGCTTTTGTTCCTTACTGCAGGTGTCACAACCATCCAGGAACAACAACAGGCGGCGTCATGTTTGACACCTCCGTCTTTGCAGCCTTTGTTCTGCGCCGCTGCCTCTCCTTCAGAGGAGGCCCGACACCACACCTGCCGCCGCTAATTATTCCTCGCGCTCGCTTCTTTTGCAGTTTTGCAAGATCAAGAGTCAGAGCGCTTCTATCTGCCGCGTGGTGAATCCGGCCCATTCGTCTTCACGATGGTTGTCTTGGTGTTCAGGTGGTTTTCTGACACATCAGACTTCACCTGATGATTGATCCGACTGAAACGACGCAGTTTCTGTTATCCTAACAACTTTTTCCTTTACAAAACATTAAGGCCAAATTCCCACCCTAACCCCTAACTACTAAAAAATTTGGACACCATGCTCACTACATTTATTTTTTTTTTTTCAAAGGCGAATATGACATCATCCATTTCACGAAGTGAAAATCTAATTTATATGAGCGTTTTGTGAATAAAGATAGAAGACAGAAACGTTGATATTTTATTAAAAAATACATTTAAATACATTTTCTTTGCAAAAATTTTTCAGACCCAATGCATTGTGGTCTAATTTTGCCAGTCTGGTGAGCAATTAATGCACACTGGTTTTTCGCAGAGACCTCTGGGAAATGGTGAACGCACTATATAGTGCACTAAGTAGTGAGTAGGGAAGGAATTCGGACACAACCCATAACATGATGTAAACAATGAGTTTAAAATGATAAAAAGTTCCTTTAGGCTCTTTACATGTTTGATCTTTTTAATTTCGTACATATAAACACTTATTTTCTTTCTTATTTTAATATAAAAATTCAAATAAAAACAAGAATCTTTAACAAATCAAAACCCATAAACCACTAAACAATCAAGAGGATGTTACAACATAAACAAACATGCATTTATACAAATATTTATATGTTAAGATGATAAACACAAATAGGAGGCATAAACAGAAAAAAAAGAATAAAAAACAGAAAACAGAGTAAATGGAGTCAGATTAGTCCAATGTTTAATTCTTAGCTCATTCATTTGTTATCATATTTAGCTAAATGTCCACAGTCATATGAATATTTTTGTATTTACTTTGGTTCTTTATTAACCTCAAAAACGTAATTATTTAATCTTGTTCCACTGTTCTGACCTATTTCATATAAAATATAATATAATAGTATGGTACATAGTGCAGAAGAAATAATGTAAAAAACTCAGTTATGTTATTTAAATATTTGCATGATAGATTTTAATTTTCTGAAGACATTAATTAATAATTTTCATAAATGCTTTGCTTTCTTCTTTTTTGAAAAAAGCACAGCAAATTTTAGTAACACTTAAGTAACACTTTAGTAACACCCCCCTTAAAAAACTAGTAATAAGACATTAATATGCATTAGACATGTGTTTATAAGCTGGGTCACCAGTTTTCCACCAATATAGGGTACTTCTGGTTCCAGTAGAGGTCCGGTGTAGGTACAAAAAGTAGTTGGCCTGCATTAACTGTTCAGGGTCCTGCAACTAATGATGACGTCACATTATGTGATTAGCTGTACGTTGGTCTGATGACGTTTAAGATAGTGATTGGTCGGCAAATAATGTGAGTGCTGTTTGTTTTTTTTGTAATTAGTATATTAATGCTTTCAACTTGTTTTAAAAAGGAAGTATAAACTTTGCAATCATAACTGTTTAAAAATGGTGTTTGGGCCATAAATAAATATATTTGGGCTATAAATAAATATTGTTTCTCAAACAGTCGTTCATTTACTCACGTTGGAAAAATAAGTTTATGTTTCCAATGTGTCTCCCTATTATACATTTGGTGTAACAAACAATTATGTCAGACACTCCTTCAAATTCAAAATGGTATTATTAGTTATGAGGGAAAAGAACTTTAGGTTACAAAATGAAACATGAAATGAAAATATAGAGCCCTAGCAGATCTGGACGCTACGTAGTTTGTTCAAGCGGTGTTACCATAGTGTGATGTCATCATTAGTCGCAGGACCACGAGCAGTTCTTGCAGGCTGATACTTTTGGTACCTACAGCGGTTCTGGAACAGGTCTTTTTGAAACAAACCACATTGGGTCATGTAGACGACAACATCCGGCACCTGGTTTGTCAAATCAGCCCCGCCCTGATCCACCCTCATCATCCTCCATCACTGCCACAACACACATGCTCCGCTCCAAATTAAAACAGCAAGGCTTCCGTGAGCAGCGCTCCTCTAATGGTTTCATCCACCGTTGGCTTGATCTCTCCCTCCTCTCTTCTTATGTAAGCTGGCAGAAAATCTCCTAAATCCCTCTCTTTCTCCGTTGTTGTTTTTGCCGTTCTGTTTCCACAGAGAGCATCTGAGGCCGAGGCAATTAGAACCCGCACAGTTCTGGACGCATCCGAGCATTTAGCTAAGAGGCTAACGAGAGTTGCAGGCTAACCGACAAAAGTTTATGTTTGATTTTTAACCAAAATCTCAAACACTTTCGTTTAAACGATTTGTTTGTTGTGGGTAGCGGATCCCCGCCATGGGGCTGTTTTTGTAGGCACCGGCTGCTGCATAAGTGCATGCATTCGCCAATAGGAAGCATTAGAGTTTTACAAGAGGCAGATGCCTGCAAGAAACAATAAGGAGAAAGGTCATAAAGACAGGAGAGGAGAAGAAAAGAAGAAGCGAGTGAAGCAGGAGAAAGGCAAGAAAGACCAATGGAAGGTTGCTGCTAATTCTTCCATATCTAAGCCTCTTTGCAGAAACTGCCTTTGTCTTCCAAGTCCCAGTCATTAGAGCATAATCCTATCAACCAAGGGCTAATCTGAGGGCAGAGGGTTCACCCCCCTCCCCCCCTCTGCACCACAGGTCAACACACACATGAATGTTTAAAGAAATGTGCAACCTCATCCTCAAGAGAGGCTCCTGTTTACAGGAATATTTCATAGAAAGCAGTGGTTGTGGGAAACGCTGATGAAGGTGGACGTCAGAACTTTGTCTGCAGAGCAGATCCTTGTCCGTGTCCAGCTCTCCCGCTGCCATCATCATCATCATCATCATTCTCCTCTTTATTTCTTCCCTGACCATGCCCGAGATTAGTTATTGATCAGCGGGGCCATCAATTATTCTAAAGTGAAAGCCCAACAACACGGTCATTACAGATTGACTGTTGAACAGCCGCCATCCATCATTCAAGTTTCTGCGCAGGTACAAACGCGCAAAGCATGAGGTGGTGGTGGGGGGGGGGATGTCTGGAGCACACTCATAATGACCTTTGGAGACGACGTGTGGGGGACTTCAGAGTCAGGTTCTCCCCTGGAAAGTGGTCGTCTTTGGATGTTACCATTGACTATGTATGAGAACTGGACTGAATGTATCCTTCTCCCTCATGTTCCTAACAGGAAGTACCTGCTGGTTCCAAGAAGCAAAAACCCATAGCCTTCTTCAGAGAAATAAATAGCTGTTACTTATTCTATTGGTCAGAATAACCATTATTGCTCTGATACCTTTTTTTTTTTTTACATGTTCTTGATAATCCTCGTTAATTTTAGGATATTTTTTCTGTAATGAAAGTCATTCAGTTTATCAACTGACCAATCAGACACCTCAATAAATCATTGAGTCGTTAAAGACATTTGATTGACAGATTCTTCTATGCCTGCTTTCCAGTGGTAGGGTGTGGACTTCCAACACTCCTGATTGGTGAGAGTGGTTGCCATAGAAATATTGATTCAGACCAATCACTGCTTACTGACGTTGTCTCGCTCCAACACGGCAGCAAATTACTAAAAAATGGCAACTGAATTGACTTCACGTGGTTGGAGCCAGAAGGAAACCATTCTCTATGGGTGATGTCACACTCACTCACTCCAGTCCTCATATACAGTCAACAGATGTGACAGACTGAAGGACTGTTTTTCTCCTCTCACTTGCTAATGACTCAGCCTGACCTTACAAAATAAAAGCAGTCCAACTTCACCAAGTCTAGAAGTTACAACGTTTTTCTTAAATTCTGTAACTTCATAGTGTGGTGGAGCAAGTCAACAGAGCCAGCAGGCATGACAAACTGCTGATTTAGCAAAAAAAGAATATCTGATTTTGATGTGTAACCCTTGTGCTATCCTAGGCACTTTAACATTGGGAGTTGGGTCATCTAGACCCACTAGACAGTGCACTGAACCTTTTTTCTTCAATGATTTGTGATCTTCACTGGTGTCCATGGATTACATGAAATCTTTCCAACTTTATCCACCTTTGTCATGGTAAAAGGGTTAAAAGTGTTGAAGTTCAATTCCAGAGTATTTGCTCTCACATAATCTGTCTTCACACATGAGAATGAAGGCAGCTCTTGCAGGCGGAGCAGTTTTCCTCTGAATGTGAATTAAAAAATGTCACTTTTTTCTTAAGGAAGTTGAAAAAGGATGAGAGAGAGAAAAAATAGTATCTATTATGCAGGAAACAGGTTTGGTCAAAAGCTCCCTGCTCTGCTCCATTCTGATGCATCCACTTGTAGACAACTAGACTCATTTATGTCTTCGTTTCCTCTTCTGAGCTGGAATCTGGATCAAAACTGGATAGCTCCAATATTGATGACCATTTCTAGTTCACCGCTAATGTTAGGTTGGAGGTGTTAAAAGCTGTTAGCTAGTAGGAGGTTGTGTAAACAGAGAGCTCTCAGCAAAGGGGAGGGAAAGTTCGGGCAGGGTTGCTCCATGCCAACGGTCCGGTGCCAACTCAGCTGCTTATTTCCGCTTCAGAGTCCGCTGGAATTGCGTTAACTGCGTAAAGCGGTTGAGGACTTACAGTGGTAGTAAGAATGTCAACACTGGAGCTAAAACTGTAGTGTTAAGGTTTATGTAGTAGCATAGATTCTTGTGTAAATGCTGGCCACCAGGTAGTTTGGCTGTGAAAAGGAACCATGCCCCGGCGCAGTTCGAACTAGCAGAGCCCAGTGTAAATACAACCCGACCGCTTCGGTTTGTGGAAACCGAATTTTAGCAGCGTTTTGGAATGCGGGTCTTCATGGGAAGACATTTATGCCGCTCACTGCAGAGGCCCGAGGAAGCCAAGGAGTTGTGGAAAAAAGTCCTCAGTTTCTTTCTCCTGTTCAGGACAACAAAAACATAATCCCACCCTTACCCCCCACCCCGACTCCCCCACGTGCTAGATCCAGATCCGTAGCGAAACATTTCTTGCTCCCTCGCCTTGACACGTTTGGATTTGTTTGCTCGAAGTGGCGAGGAGGCAGAGGCGATTTCCTCCAAGTTTATCAAAGTGTAAAGTACTTAAAGCATCAGCGCAACACAATCCCCTGCTGGTCACTGTATAAATCACCATATATTCTTATTGGCCTAAGCCCTTGTTATGAGTAAATACTGCGGGTAGGAGAGGATGGTAGGGTTCAGGGCAGATTCCAGCAGCAGAAGAGTGGTTGTGCGACTTTGTGTGTGTTGGTGTGGGTTTGTGTGGGCTCACGGCGCTTAGCAAGGCTAAGCAGAGGATAAGGAGATCAGCAGACGGAGAGAATCACGCCTCTTAAGCACCCGCGCAGCTTCTAACTTTTCCTTTTCCGTCTGAGCACGACGCTCCTGCCGTTTTCTTCAAAACGAGCAAACTTTATTTACAGACTTGTTTCCAATCAGCAGCAATGCTTGTTTACAGCATCTCCCAGGCTTAGCTGAAACCACACAAGCCCTTCTGCATCCCTGCTCCCATTTTCTTCTCATTCGGGTTCGTGTCTATTTAATGGATGAATTGGGTTATTGGGGGGGAGGGGGGCGGAGACAGACAGTTTTATGTTTCTGTAAGCCTCAAACTTTTTGGCAAACAGAAGAAGAGAACTTGGCCATAATTCCATCTCACGCTGGCGTTTTGTGCGTTGGAAGTTCTCGGGGGGGGGGGGCTTGCTCTGGCGGAGGGCCTGAGCCCGTAAATTGGATATTAGGAGGGGGGGTGGATATAAAAGGAGCCTGTGTGCGCTCCCGTCCCAGGAATTACTGCCTCCAATATCCCTGCGTCTCGGGCTTCCGAAGCCCGGCCAGATAGATCCCCATCTCGTTCGGGGGGCCGAGACTCTATCCATCGCTCCTTAACTTTTATGAAGCTCCCAAGCTCTACAATGAGATTTGCCAGGGTGTCTTTTCCCCTTATCCAAGCACAAATAGAGAGAGAGGGGGGGGGGGTGACAATGCAGATATAGCTGCATTCTTAAGACTGTGACCTTCTTCTAGGAAAACAAGCATCCCAAACTGTAAAGAGGCCTTTTTTCCTCCCCGCCTTCCCATCACAAATGCATTTTTTCTAACTTTTCCATCTTTTCTCCTCTATGTAGTTTTTTTTTTCAGTCCTGTTCTCCCTTACGAATGGCTTCAGTTCCCCCCCCACCCACCATGACTTTCCTCTTCTCCTGCCATGTCCCCCACCTCCACCGTCTTCCTCCCTTTGGTAATCCTAAGAAGAGGGTGTGAAATTAAATACATTACGGCGCAGCAGATTAAAGCGTTTCATAGGCAGTTGCTCATCCACATCAAACTTTCGCTTTTCAAGCCCAAACACTTGATCTAGGTTAGAAGCCAAGGCCATCGAGAACGGGGGTGGGGGCTGGATCCACATTTGAGTCGTTAGAAAAAAATAAAATAAAAGTTTGAGCGGGAGGAGAAGCTGGACTGAAATTTACTGGAAGTGGCAGCAGAAACTGAGGCTTTTTTTTCTTTCAGAGCCGGGCTCCAAAGCCTCCACAGTTTTCAGGTTTCCAGTTTAGGCAGTAGTAAACGTTAATGTGCCATTTCCCAGCTAATGAAAATGACTCACACCATCCATCACTTCATCACAGTCTGGGCCACACGTGCCTTCCAACCCCGCAGCACCTCACCCGTTTGTATGTTTTTACACTACAAACGCAGGATTTTTGGATGTGAGGCTTCTTGGTTCCTTCACACTCTGCAACAGTTCCCCTGCAAACCCAAACTGACACCTTTGTCATCGTTGTGCTGAAAAACGTCCAAGTCAGCCACAGTTTTGTCACACCATTGAGAAAGCTGACGGCTGCAGGCCTCACTTTTTTCCTCAAGCTTTTGTTAAATTTGCAAAAAGGTTGGTGCCAAAAACAAGCACATCAGCTTTAGAACTTGAGGATTTTCCTTTGTCTTTGCTGTTTTTATTTTTTTTACAAATGCCTAATTGTGGACAATTGTGCATTTTTTTCTGACATTTATTGCCTTTTTGCATGTTTTAAAACATGCAAATCATATCTTCTTCTAAAAAACATTTCTTTACCAATCTAAAGATTCAAATCAAGATAATCTATAATTCAGATCAAACACCACAAAAACGACTTTATTTTGTATACTTTAGGAAAAACAATGCACCTATTTGCACAAATCCCTGAATGACATACTGTAAATATACTGTACATAAGCAGGTACACCCCCCACTGTACACCCCCCTTTAATTTCATAATGAGACTTTGACTCCAATTCATGAAATACATTTTATATTTTATAGATATGCCATCCAGTTTGCTTCCAAAAAAGCTAAACCTAAGCTCAACAATAAAAGACAAGACAAAAATCATATCTCCATGGCAACGAAACAGTTTTCTTCTTTCAATGTTGAAAGTGAAAAATCCTCGATCATCTTATGGTAAATTTGGTGAAAAGGAACTTTTCACTGTTTCGCCTCTCAAACCTCCAAACCAGTTTACCATCATGATGATGGCTTCACAGCTAATAAAAGCTTGTAAGTAGGTACATTATCATCCATCAGAGCTTTCTCTGCTGATTGTATTCGTCTGTTTTACTGTCTGTGTTCTGAAACCAGTGAAGTCAAACCACTCTTACTGCTGTTTTGTCTTTTTCGGGATCTTATTTTGAAAGGTTTGGGAGACAGGAGTTTGAGTTGTTGTCTTTTTTCTTATAAGTGACAATCTTCTCCTCTTTTTTCCAAACAGGCTGAACAGAAAAACAGAAAAAGACCGTGTTTGTTTGATCGTCTAATCCAGAATAACATCATTGTTTGGATGAGAGGTGGAGAACACTGGGACTCTTGGATTGGATTGGAGCATCAATCCACAAAACCAGTGCAACATGATGATGACCTCCCCCCCCCCCCCCCCCCCCAAAAGCTCTGGATGTGAACGTCGGGATAAATGGCTATAAGAGACGACGACAAACAAACAGAAATAAGGTATATTTGTAAATGTAATATTTAGATTAATTTTTTTCTATTACGGCACAAATGTATCCACCCACCCCACCACCACCCCACCACCCACCAGCATCCACCATCCATCCACTAACATCCATCCACCACACCCACTCGTCCCCCTACTCATCCCCCACTCACCACTCCACACACGCAACCATCCATCTTCATCCACTCAGTCCACCCCCATCCACCTCACTCATCCTCCACATTACCACTCATCCACCACTCATCCACCCACCACTCATCCACCCACTCATCCACCCACTCATCCATCCACTCATTCCACCACTCATCACCCCCACGCACCATCACTCACCATCCACTCATCCATCCCCTAACTCAATCTCCATCCACTCAGTCCCATTCAATCATCCTCCCTCTTGCATCCACGATCCACCCACTATCCTCCATCCACGATCCTCTCCACCCTCATCCACCCACTCATGCCTCCACTCATCCACCCCACTCAGCCATCCCTCAGCCCCCCTCTTTCATCCACTCATCCCCCCTCATCCATCCACTCATCCACCCACTCATCCACCCACTCATCCATCCACTCATCCACCCAATCATCCACCCACTCATCCATCCACTCTTCCATCCACTCATCCATCCCCTCAATCATTCAATCATCCATCCACTCATTCATTCACTCATCCATCCACTCTTGCATCCACTTATCCACCCACTTATCCATCCACTCATCCACCCACTCATCCACCCACTCATCCATCCACTCATCCACCCACTCATCCATCCACTCATCCACCCACTCTTTCATCCACTCATCCACCCACTCTTTCATCCACTCATCCATCCATCCATCCATCCATCATCTCAACCCACTGAATCAGAGTCACAGGGTTGCTGGAGCCTATCACAGCGACTGTTGGGTGAAGGTGGGTAAACAGACAGGTTGCCAGTCTGTAACAGGACCACACACACAAACACATTTACACACTTTGGGCGATTTAGAGACACCAATTAACCTATGAAACATGCTTTTGCTCTGCAGGGGAGAGTGCACAGAGAAAACCCACACATGTAGAGAACATATAAAACTGTGCCACAAATGAAACAGAAACAGAATGTTATAAGAACAAATTCTTCGTCTGTGTGAAACTGTTAAAGAACAAACGCGGTTTTTGTTTCACACCTCTTACTTTTCAGGATAGTTTTATTCCCTTTGGCATTTAGGCGGACGAAGCATGGCTTCTCCTCCTGCCTGTTTGGGCTCCTTCAGCAGACGGATGTCCATGAAACTATTTTCTTTTCCTGAAGATGAGGTCAGACATGGAGGGAAAGCGAGTCCAGCTGGTTTTGGTCCGTCTCTTTCTTTCCGCTAATTCCTGCCTCATCCTAATGAGTCTCCAGGGATGGAGGCTCGCACTTAATCCACTCATCTATTTTGACTTCCTCTGAAACCTCAGAAGTCCGCTGAAGGTCATGTTCTCTTTGCTCAATGACACCCATTGATTCAAGTGTGAAGAAAGCTTGAGTTTGGGTTACAGAGCACCGGGAGAGTAAAAGAGAACCTCCTCGTTTCGGGAATTATCGCCACCAAAACACACACGACATAAAAAGGTGAAGCGGCTGTGTGGGTAATGAATTTTTATGTTTTGGTATCTGCTGGTCAGTCAGGCTGAGCGGCACAGAAACTCACAACAGCTGCTGCAAAGACTAAACACAACAGCAACTCAAAGCTGCAAAGAGACGCAGCAGAAACATCTGTGAGGCTGTAGACACAACAGAACAAGACTAAAACACAACCTGAACTTGGGCCTATTATTTAACAACTTTTGGATTTGAAACATTCTGTGACATTTCAGGTCTCTTTTTTACAGTTTGTGATGTTGAATGGCTGTTTAAGGTTTAAAGTAGTTTAATAGCTCAGTCAAACAAATGAAGGAGGTTTGTAGAATTTAGAAAAAAAACGGAGCAGCAGCTTAACTAGATGGGACAGTAAAACTACCATCACATCGCCCTCGGCAACGGTCAGGTGACCACTTCCAATAAAAAGTTAACGTCAAGGCCCGTACACACCAGGACGAATTTCGCCGGCGATTTTGGCCGGCGAAATTCGCCTCGTGACTAAACAAAGGGCACCAATGTGAGTGTGCAAAAAAACGCCACACGTCAAAGCGTCAAAAAAAAAACGCCTCGGGTTCGTTTTTTTTTTTTTGACGCCTCGCGTCGAAATCTATACGACCAATGAGAATGGCGTTTTTGCACACGTGTCTGGAGCTTCTGAAGTTACAGTAAAACACAACTTGGGGGCGCTCAAACACAAAACTGCCTTTCTGAGCACACATACCAGCAAAGAAGATAGACGCCAAGTAGCGTCTACACTGCCGCAAAGAAATAATGACGGACATTCTAAAATATCCCCGAAAACACTCATGATACATTTTCAGCTCTTGTACCAGTCGATAAAACTCACCATGTTCTTCTCTTCTCGTAACTATGGGATGTACCCAAAATCGGCGTCTTTCATCATTCAACAGAACAATCATTTCTTCATCATTGGAACTGGAGCTGGAGCTACTGGTGCTTGAAATATTCATGTTTTCTTTGTATGATTCTGACAAGCGCGTAAATACTGGCTCTCTTCTTCTGAGTGAAGACCACCTTGTGTACAGGAGTATTTCTGTTTTACATTAAGCGCCATCTAATGTCAGGGAATGAAATTGCATGTTGGCTCGGCTCATCGTCAGCGAAAATCGCCTGGGTGTGAACACAAAAGACGTGGCGAAAAACGCTGGCGAATAACGCCAGGCGAATATTGGTCCCGGTGTGTACGGGCCTTCAATGTACGTTTCTGGCCTCTGCGACTGTCGTGTTCACATGTTTCAATGCCGCTTTCGAGCTCTACATACAAAACGAACAATTTTTGAATGTTTTAAAAGTTAAACGAGGTCAAACTTTGGCCATACAGGGAACTGGATTCTGTAGTGACACATGGATGGTCTCCCTTTTCTTGACGGAAGTACCAAACATTTGAAAATTAATCATGAAGGAGAAATTAATAAATGTGGTTTGAATCCGAATGAAATTCTATGACACCAAGTCTTTTTGATATCACAATAGAGATGTGAAAGAAAAAGCCTGGAGCAAGATCTACCAGATTCGCACTCCTTTGACATTTTACACCAAACCTCATCCAACTGTAGGTGAAGGACGTGAACAGAAGCCCCTTCCTGCTTGTCCAGTGTGAACATCACGAGCTACATGCATCAAGCTCAGCGTGTTCTTGAACGCACCTCAAATGCTTAGTGTGAGTGAAGCTTCACAAAATATATTTTTGAGAAGATCAAGAATTTTTCCTTAGAAGATGTTTTCTCATTTGTATTTATCACTTTTTCCATTTTCTTCACAGATGATCTTCTTTTGCTTTTCACCAATCTTGACTGACATGTAATCAAGTCCAAATCCCGCAGCTATGGAGTCGTTTAGAGATCGCTGCATCCTGTCGTAGCAAAGAAAAAAAAAAGGATTCATCCCAACGACTAATGCATCTCCAGATTTTCTTATATTTGTAATAATGGGGGGAAAAAAACAACGTTTGAATTGGCTAATCAAAGTAATCCAACAAGATCTTCTCCTCCGCGCAGCACAAACGAGTAGATTGACATGCGCTAACTTGTCAGAGCTAACCCGACAGCTGCATTCACATCAGCGCACCCTGCCTTTGTGCTGCAGCCGACTCAAACACCTGCAATCCTGCTCCTGTCAGCCAAAATCCACTGTACCAGACGGCTACCGATGAGCCGCCGGAGCTCAGCGGGGAAAGGAGCGGCGCTGAAAGAGCTGCCACACGCTAACCAGCCACTCGGCGACAATGACTGCCGAGGAAAAACAGATTAATGAAGAAAAGAGGGGTGAAAGAAAGATAAACACACAGAGTGGAGCTGTCGGAGGTGAGTGCAGGCTGGGTGGAGGAAGGGGTAGAGGGGGTTAAGCACGCAGCCTGGCTCTGTCTTTTTTTTGGGTGAAATCTCAATGAGAGTGTATAATATGGGCCCTTCAGAGGATTGATCCAGAACATTCTCCCCCTTCACTGGCCTTTCTTCCAGCTCAAATTGAGGGATTACCCCAGGAGGAAGTGCTTTGATTAGGCACAATAGGCATCTATCCTCTGTTGATATGTGGGATTGAGGAGGAAAATCCCTGACAAAGAGCTGAGACGGAGAGCGAGGGCCGATGGATGAGAGGAGCCAGAAATGGACTCTTCCAAAAGGGGCTTTGGTGAAAAGAGGAAGCACAGACGGACCGGAAGAAGATTTACCAGGAAGAAAAAAAAAACAGAAATTTGGAGTCAGCTAAAAAAGAAACAACAGACTTGAGTTTTGGTGCAAACTTGAGTTTGTTTTAGGGACGTCTGATCAGGAATCATGTAGAAAAAGCCTTTGGCATAACTGCTCTTGTGGGTGGATACGGGCTGTCTGCGGGCGCATAAAATTGGTAAACCCTATGGGACATGCAGGTGACCCCCGAAATGTCAAAGTCGTAGAGCGCTAGTTGAATGTGTTGAGCAAAAATGTTCATGACCTTTTTTATTCGGGCAACAGGTCATACCAAATGTACAAAAATGAAAGAGTAGGTAAATAAGAGCAAGGAATCGCAGGCGTGTCGTACACATTTTTTCTTTTTTTAAACAAACCCCAAATCCTGTGGAATCCACAAGAAGCCCATTTAGTGCTGTTAATGGGATAAATTAGGGATCCTTGAACGCAGCTTGAGTATAGACACTAGGAATGATCAAAACTTAGTTTGTGTGGTCATCCTACGAGCACCTCAGTCTTATCTTATCTTATCTTAATAAAAAAAATGAATAAAAAAAAAAAAAAGTGGCTGGGTAGCTCAGTTGGTAAGGTGGGAAGCTACCATGCAGGAAACCAGGGTTCGATTCCTGGAAGGGAATGATACGTTACCATATCAATGGCGAGCAATTAACATCACCCAGTGAGGGTCCTTGGGCAAGACCCTTAACGCTACCGCCTCCGGTTCGGCTGCAGCTCACCGCTCACCCAGGGGATGAATCAAATGGGGCGATGTATGATAAATACAGTGTAATAATAATAATAATAGTTATCAGTGTGACATGCTACTGGTCAGTGAAAGGCTGCACGTACATCTGACTGACATATGGGTGACATCATCACCCATATGTCATAAGTGCATGTAACTTACAATATCCTTACGAATACTACACAATACACACAGACACATCAGAATTGTATGTTACATTTTGTGACATTCCTCAAGGGAATAGTGACACACCTACGCTCTCCAAAACCCTTTAACATCGGAGATGTTATCGTCAACACCTAAATAGCACACGCTCTATGACACACTGTAACTATTTGACCGTTTACACGATCAACAGGAATCAGCTGATCATGACGAGGAGAAAAGCGTCTTTTCACATCAGCAAAACTGCTTTTCTCCACTTCCAAATCCATTGGAATTGTATAATTGCGTAAACGGTTGATGAGTTATGGTTGTCAACAGAATGTGGAGACTGGAGCTGAAGCTCTGCAGTTAAAGGGTTAAGATGCGGCCACTCCTCCCTACGACCCTCCAGAGCCCCAGGAAACCTAAAACCCACAGCATCCGTACAGGTCAGCCCCTGTACAGGTCATGTGTGTTAAACCTACAAATGACAGACGTGTCATCTTCCTCTACACAACCGATTTGGACAGAGCTCTCTGGTCTTCAGCTCTTGTGAGAACCCAACAGTTTCTTGTTTTCAGATTTATAGTTGAAGAAAGATTTCAAAGTGGATCAACGTCATGGTCTTCAGCATGGCATCTGGGAAAATGTGTGTCCCGTCTCATCAATCAGAGCAGGAGGTTCAGCATCTTCTGGACGCTCATTAAGGACGGTTGACGTACCCAAGGTCATTCCTGTCCTGTTTTTGTGGAAACATCAGCATTTTTCTCAATGCTAAAGTGTCTGTGACTCAGCCATAAGGTCAGATGTCTAGTGTTTGCATTTGTGCTTCACTAACAAACCAAAAATGACCAACCTGAGCTGCAGTCTGCCCTGAAAAAGCGTCTCTCACCGTAGAGGATTTTGGTTCCTCTAATAGTTTCAGTCTAGAAATATGTCACATATAAACAAGACTTTGAGATTTTGAATGTGACTTTGCTGTTAGTCCACCTGTAAACACACTCAGATTTTGGAAAAGGTTTTACTGCTTAAGCCACACCCACCAACTTGGGTGCAAGTGAATGTGTGTGAATTTTTATGTGTAAATGTGTGTGTCTATAAGTGCATGCAAGTGTGTAAATATTAATTTGAATGCATGTGTTTGTGTGAGAGGGTGTGTGTTTGTGAATCACTTTCTATTTGAATGCATGTGAGTTCGTGTGTTCATGTTTGTGTGCATCATTGTGTGTGCTTTTCTGAATGTTAATGCATGTGTGTAAGTTCCTATGTGGATGTGTTACATGGCATGTGTGTGTGCATCACTATGTGTTTTTTCTGGACGTGTGTGTGTTCTTATACGTGTGTGTAAGGGTGTGCGTCTGTGAGTCTTTCTGTGCATATATGTGTGGGGATCAGCATGTGTGTGTTTTTCTAATTGAGTGAATCCATGTGCATGTGTGTGTAAAAGTGTGCATCATTGTGTGTTTTTCTGGAAGTGTGTGTGGGGGTGTGCTGGTATGTGTGTGTAAAGGTGCATGCACATCTGTGAGTCTGTTTGGGCATCTGTGTGTGTGCATCAGCGTGTGTGTGTGTTTTTCTGAAGCGTGCATCATTGTGTGTTTTTCTGGACGTGTGTATACGTGCATCTATTTGTGTGAATGTGTGTGCATGTATGTGTGACTTTTCTGGGCATATGTGTGTGTGGGTTTTTTCCACACACGTTTGCATACATATGTGTTAGTGGATGTTTCAGTGTGCGCATGTGCAGTTCTAAGGTTCTGCTTTGTGGTGTCATCTGTCATGTTGCATATTTTTGTGTTGCCGTTTTTGTTCAGACAGATTAGCATAACTGAAATCTTTGTAAATGATCCTTAAATCCACGCCTGGCAAAAAACAACCTCGGCCGTTTTGTGTTGGACACCAGTGAGGTGCATAAGAAGATCAGCTCTTTAGCAAAGCACTTACACGTTGAAAACTCTAATCTGCCCCCCCTCCCCGCCTTTTCTCTCTGGTTACTGTTGTATGGAATCGTGCACGGGCCCCAGGCCTGTCAGGGAAACCCTGTTATCCCGAATGAATCCAAGCGCCGCTGTTATCCGGTTTCAGCGGGAACCTGGTGCAACAAGATGCAGACAAACGCTGGCCGGGTGGGGTTGTTGGGCGGGGGAGGATTTATGTCAGATTTACACATATTCAATTTCAGGGTTTTCAAAACTCCCCAAGGTCAAGGAACAGGCAAAAGGGGCAGCAAGTGTCACTGCAAGCACCCGGAGGGCCGTCACAGACCGCACAGATCCTGAAGTGGGGGAGCGCAATGCACAGAAAAAGTAGGCGTGGCACACCTGTTAAATACTACCAGTGCAGCTTTGGCTACGGTGAGCTGAAAGGGGCAAAGCTTCAAAGGCGGACTTGGGAGAGGGCGCTCATTTACATTCTTCAGTCCAGTCTCTGGGTTTTGGTTTAACGAGCTGAGAAGCAGCAGCAGACAGCTGACTCCTGCTGGCGTGCACGTGGGTCCATGTGTGTCTGCGTGCATGCTCGGTTAGCAGAGTTTTCCCACCAATAAGCCCCTGAGAGCACGTTTGGTTTGCCAGATCAGTGTGGCACGGTGCGCCTCTCAAACACGCACTTCTTCCTCTGAAGCCTCTCCAGCGGTGCAGTCTGCGCACACTCCCAGGCTCAGACTGGACCGTAAAAGTCCAGAGGTTTGCCAAACTGAAGCAGGCTGGCTTTCTACTTGGGAGCTACATATGTGCACCCCCCTCCCCAAACCACCCCCACCCTGTTCCTGCTGCCACAGAAGCTGGTGTTAGAGTGGCTGCAGAGTTGCTGGCAGCGACTGCTGGCAGCCTGCGTCTTTCTGCTTCACTGCTACTAGGAGGTTCCTTTGTAATTCTCTGAAAAAGACCCATTTTTTCCAACTTTCTTTTTGTCTTTAAACAATACAGATCATAAAACAAATGCAAACAATAATTCAGAATAGGTACAAAGATCCTGCTTAGGAATCATTTTTTCTTCATGGGGAAAAAATGTCCAAAGTTATCGGGTTCTAAGAGCGTTCATCAATACTGGAGCAGCATCTCAGGGTTTTATTTTTCTTGATGCAGATGATGTGACCTTGCTTAATTCAGTGGCAAGCTCCATGTTTTTAGGATGAACTTCCAAGTCTGAGGATTGCTCACCTTCTCAAGTGGAGTAGTATCTAGCAGCTAATAAGGAGAAGGATAGAGTGGGAGGTCATTAAACAGAAGAGTCTCTGCTTATCCTTCAATTTGATAAAAGATAAGAACCTTGAAAGAGAACCTTCACTGACTGGTTCAAAATATACTTTGAAAACAGGAAGTAGTTTGTGTCAATTGGTAACTTCACATCTAAACCAACAGAAATTACATGTGGAGTTGCCCAAGGCTCCATCCTTGGCCACTTCTATTTAGCTTCTACATGTTCCCACTGGACTAGTTTATAAAGAACAACAGATTAATTACCATAGCTATGCAGATGACACACATATATATTACAGTGACACCAGGAGACAGAGGCTCAGCACAGACTCTTGATAAATGCATTGAGGACATTAATGACTGGATGTGTCACAACTTACTACAGTTAAACAAAAACAAAATGGAAGTTATTCTCTTTGGGGCTAAAGAGAAATGGTTGCAGGTCGCTGTAGAGGTTCAATTTATTCTTTTAAAAACCACCAACCAGGCCAGAATCTTGGGTGTGGGGAAAGACGTAGACCTACATTTTGATAAACACACCAAGGCCGTCACAAAATCCGACAACTATTATCTTCAAAATATTTTAAGGATTAAAGATCTGATGACATGGAAAAAGTAGTTCATGAGTTCATCTTTAGGCAACATGACTGTTGTTACTCTTTTTACAGAATTACCCAAAAAAAAATCAATCAGGGAACTAAAGCTTATCCAGAACTCTGCTGCCCAGGTTCTCACAAGGACCAAAACAGTAGACCACATCAGTCCAGTTCTGAGGTCTTTACATTGGCTGCCAGTCTGCCAGAGGATAGACTTTAAAGTTCTAAAGCTGGTTTATGCTGGTTAAATGGTTTACCATCAAAATACATGATTGACCTCCTTACCCCGTATGAATCAACAGACCCCTAAGGTCATCTGGATCTGGTCTTTTGTCAGTTCCTAGAGTCCAAACCAAACATATAGAAGCTGCATTTATATGCTCCACATGTTTAGAACAGACTTCCAGAAAGCTTTAGATCAGCTGAAACATTCAGTTTATTTAAATGCAGGTTAACCCTTGTGCTATCCTATGACCTCACCCTTACATTGACGATGTCATCCCTACCATGACAAAGGTGGATAAAGATGGAGAGGAATCCATGGACACCAGTGAAGATCACAAATCATTGAAGAAAAAAGTTCAATGCACTGTCTTGTGGGTCTAGATCAGTGTTTTTCAACCTTTTTTGAGCCACGGCACACTTGAACCTTGACAAAAATCCCGCGGCACACCAGCATCCCAAAAAATAGATAAATAAAAAAAAAGAACAAGCTCATAGTCTGTTTTGATCTACAGCCCCTCTGTAATCTCACATGCATTTTTGTGATAATTGTTGCAGAAAAAGCTGAAGCTGCAGCTGTTTTTTTCTAAAACATGTATTAAAAATTAAGTCAAAAGATTCAAAAACTGTTTGATGTGTGGTCGTTGTTGTAAGACGTTAAGAGGAGAGACTCATTGTCCGCTAAAACAGTCACTTTAATGCATCATGGGAGATGTAGTGCCGATAATCCGGTGACCGCGGAAAGACCCGCGTCTTTGAGCTTCATGGTTTTGTTCACTTGTTCCACAGTCTGATAACAGATTCTGTTGAACGCTACAACGCTAAAGACGAGCTTTAGCTGGTATTTTTCTTAGAACAGAGACTTTTTTTGCGTTAAATCGAAACAAGGAAGTGAATACTTCAACCACTTCTGATTGGTCAGACTGATGACATGTGATTAAGCCTTCAAGAATGATTGGTGGAGACAGTTAAAGGGGCGGGACTTTTCCTTACACCGTTAAAGCTGCAGCTATAACTGTACCGCAGGGGACCGTCGTTCTTATTAAAGTGTCTTTAATAGAATCATATAAACACAAAGAAAAAATATTTTTAGGATATTTCATATTCTTAACTTCTCAGTGTTTTATCAGGGCCTGTTTGGATGAACACAGAGCTGATTTCCTGGAGATGGTAAATATTTCTAGATGATCAGTTAATGAGGGCAATTTCTCACGGCACACTTGACCATCTCCCACGGCACACTAGTGTGCCGCGGCACACTGGTTGAAAAACACTGGTCTAGATGACCCAACTCCCAATGTTAAAGTGCCTAGGATAGCACAAGGGTTACAGGCTCACCTGTTCTACCTGTTCTGAGCTACTTTGGATTAGTTTTCTTCAATAGTTAACATACTGTTACGTTAAGATTATTTTGATTATTTTTAACTTTCTTTAATTTTTCATTTTAACATTTTTGTGCAAAAAACATGCTAAACAATTAAACACGCCTGGTTCATCCACTCCACATTCATCTGCTTCACACCTTCATAACAAGAGAGGGAGATCATGGATGAGATGTTTGATGAAGCTTCTTCATAGGGGCAGGATATAGATCTGCTTCTCCTCTACCTCAAGCAGACTAGTTGAGACAGTAAAACTGCGTCCTGGATGGATGGATGCCTTACAGGGGTGGTACAATGACCAGGTGTGCAAACCTGTACAGGACTTTGTGGATGTTAAAACTCCAGCAGGTCTGGGGTGCCCAGATTCACTTAAATGGTTGAATACAATTTTGGTTCATTCTACAATGATTACAGAAAAATACACACATTTCTAAGCAGGAGGGAGATTTGATAGTGTTGAGTTTGAGCCTTTGAACTGTTCCCGCCTGCAAAGGAATGGGACAAAAGAAAGAGACAGAGCCAAATATGACACTGGTGTTAATCTCCATCCCCGTGTATGTATGTGTGTGTGTGTGTGTGTGTTGGGGGGGGGGGGGGGGCTTTAAGGAATACAAGGAGATCCTATTTCATCTTTCATTCAATCCCAGTGGGCCCCTTCATGAACAGAGGGATTTCTGGGAGCTCTTGCAATCACTTAGCTGTCCACCCCTCCCCAAAAAGAAAGACCCTCAAATTCGTCTCTGATTTCATCCAACATCTCCAAGAAAGAGAGGCCTTGTTGTGACAGAAACAGCCGGACGTCAGATTTGGTGCAGCAGATGTGTAAATAGCAAATAAACAGAGCACACGTCATTATTATTATTATTTTTTAGAAGACAGACAATTATTTCGGTTATGTTAAACACACAAACTTTAAACATCACCATAAACCTTGACACTGAACAATGTCAACATAAACATTGAACAAAATTAACCGAAAAAGGTATTGGGTGAAGCCAAGGGGGGACAAAAGCCTTGGTCGAGGTGAAGGGACTCGCCCCCCCACCCCCGCCCTCGGCCGGTGCCTGCGACAGCCCCATTCATTAACAAGTGGCAATAGAGTCCAATCAAACTTATTACGTGGCGGGTGTGATGGTGGTATAAGGTAGTGGAGGGGTAAAGGAACAGGTGCGAGGTGAAAGGAGTAAATGGAGTTTGCTGTTAGCAGTGACAGCTGCCTCCATCCTCTGCGTTCAGGTTTCAGCTTGAATTTTAGGCTTGTGATGTCCGACAGTCTCAGGAAAGCACAGAGGTTTGCCACGCCGTCCAAGAAAACGGCAGCTCCATTCATCAGCACTTGTCTTTTTCACCCTGGATTTCTCTGTGATTACCCAGAAACATTTATCTCCACACAGACATCAAGTCATATCCTCTGAGGAGCTTTTATGCTCATTGTCAACCTACCTCTTTCTTTTCCTCTACTACCAATTTATTTCTTAGGTTTTCCTGACGAGTCCACCTGTGGTCCATTAGTAAATAACCCAGATTTTCATGCCTTTTGTGCTGCTTCAGCCGAATTTTCTCAGTGGATTTACGACGTCTGAGTGTTCTTTCTGGAAAAAAACCCTCAGAGCAGACAAGGAGAAGCTCGCTCTAGATCACCACAAACCTTTACCAACCTTACATTCCCCAAAACAGCTGGAGCCCAGCACAGATGCTTTGTTCACTCCATGCAGTTGGTGGTGACCTGTAAAGATATCTTTGGTTGCTCAAGGGATGGAAAGCATTTAGGATGTAAATTTATGACATTTAAAAAGTTTCACTAGGCATCAGCAGATGGAGCACCATCACAGCGGTCAAATGAGCCAGACTTTGGGGCGGAAATGCGTTCCGGCACGGTTTGATTAACCCTTTAACACCAGAGCTTAAGTTGGATTGGGGGGGTTAAACCATCAAATGGTTCCCGAATGCAGGGTCTGCAGCTCACTGCTCCCCCAGGGGACAGGTCAAATGCAGGAAACGAATTCCACATAAATAGGTGCACGACAGCTAATATGACTTTAACTTAAAATCAACGAAAGATGAATTTAAAGAATACAACTTCTGAGACCACAAATTCCTAGAGGATCAATTCAGGACAAATTTGAAGAGAATTTTTTTTACAGAAAATAATTTGTTGAGGATGGATTCGTACAGGAAAGATTCATAGAGGATGTATTTGTAGGACAAATTTGTAGAGGACAAATTTGCCCGCTTGCTCCTTTCAAGCAAAACTCAATTCTACTGTTTATGCACACTCCAGGTTTTGAATTCGGTCAGAAAGTTGTTGCTGCTCGTTGGATGCTGCTCCTCGTCTGCACACTCCTGGCAGCGGCACTGTCTGAGGGAGCCGCACGGGGAGGTTCTGTGGCGCCGGCGCCAAAAGATCACAGGGACAAGCATATGCTCACTGGCAGACCGCAACATGGAGGACAGAGACCGGCAACCTTTTAACCTCCGCCCGCACGCCATAAACACAAATGCGCACAGATGCAAAAGGACAGGGTGATCAATATGCATGCACAAAAACACAGACAGCTCCCTTCTTTATTGGTCAATACAAGTGTGTGCAAACATGAGACAAACACCTGTGTTTTACAGTCACACATCAAGAGAGAGGGACAGTTCCCAATCCTGCCAGCAATGTTCTGAATTATTCATGAGGAAGAAATATTCAAATAATCATGAGCTGCTGCTGCTGAGCCAAACTCGGCTTCTGTGGTTCATATCTCAACACGGGAGCAGAAATTCCACAACACACCTTACTGCTTGTTTCTCCAGATCACCTTTGAGACACAAGGAACCTTGCTGTTAAATTCAAGCTTCTGCAAAATGCGGTGCAAAGAAAATCTCTTGAAACGACTACAAGTGTTTCTCAAACCCCAAAGGAAGGTCAAATAAAAACCAGTGATCCTTGAGAATCTCTGCATCCAGCCTGGACTGACAAAAGGTAGTAAGACACAAAACAGCCACTACTGCCGGTCGAGAAGCTTCTCTGAATAGGTTCCGACTGCTGAAGGAATGAATCCTGTTCACCTCCATGTTTTAGGTTAGGACCAAACTTTGGGAGAGCATTATGACCGTTGTGCGACACATCAGAGAAGGGATCCCACAGACGGCACAGATCCATTTCTCTATCACCCAATGTCAATCATGTCTCGGAAGCCTCAAAGTCCCACTCCCACATATAGTTAGGCTCAAAGCCAAAAACTGAAAACAAATAGAAACATAAAAGTTCAAAATACAGGGACAGCTCCATTGTTAAAGGCTTTAACAGTCTGAAGCTGCGTTCACACCGGGCACGAGAATACGTGTTTATGTACAGGTTAAACACGTAATCTTAACCTTTGTTCTATCCTATGGGGTCAAGATGACCATTGACGTGTTCTCCCTACCATGACAAAGGTGGATAGGATTTCATGTAATCCATGTAAACCAGTGAAGATCACAAATCATTGAAGAAAAAAGTTCAGGGTACTGTCTTGTGGGTCTAGAGCAGTGTTCCCCAACCTTTTTAGCGCCTTGGCCCGGTATGATGTCACACAAAGTTTTCACGGACCGGTCGGAGAATTATTGTACCGTCGCTACGCTGAAGGAGGAACAGATACGTACCTAGACGACTCCTGAGCTTTTGTTTTGACACGTATGAATTAGTACATCCCACAGGTGTCATCATCCTCCCCCCTTCCCACACTCATGGGGAAAAAAGAAGTACTGTCTATTAAATATATTTTTCTTTTTTTGAATTGAAGGCTCCTCTTCTGTCTCCTGGCTGGGCATTTTCCCCTTGGCAAAGAAACTTTCCAAAAGACATTTGTTTTTTACTCATTTTGCTAGCTCCTACGCAGGGGTCGGGAACCTTTTTGGCCAAGAGAGCCATAAACACCACATATACAAAAGAACCATACAATAATGTAGTGTCCCTTTCCCACACTGAGGCACTGAGACGTAACCTTTTTTAAGGTTCTTTATTCTGGTTACTGTAGACCGTAACCAACACCGTACAACTAATTCAGTAACTCCTCAATCTCTCCCGCTGAGAGCGCTTCTCCCGACTTCTTATTCTCTCACTGCCGCAACAGCCCTCCCATTTCCCTTATTCGGCCCATAGCTGAACCCCATTGGTCCAAACTACCTAACAACAGGCTGAGCGACAGAACTGAGAGCCAATCAGATCTCTGCTTGATGCGTTCAATGAACTCAAGAATTTAGAGCGCGACCCAACAGCCACCCAGTCAAAGTCAGTCCACAACAATATGTTTAAAACTAAATATACAAGTGAATGTGAGCATTTTATGTAATTTCAACACTTTTAAAGTACAATAAGTCTGTGGATTCTTTTTAATAACATTGTTATGCTGTTGCTAATAAATGATGAGTATTTCTTAGCATTAATGTGACTTCTGGTGCTGCAAGGTTTTGCTGATGGTCTAGTCTGGTTGATCTGTGGTGAGTTTCAGCTTCATGCAGGCGTTGAGACTTTAAACGTGATCGTAGGTCTGAATGTTCTTTAGATGTGACAAAGACTGCTCACATGCAGACGTGGACAGACTGTCCTAGGGTTTTATTTTAGCGGTAACCTATCATGTGACCGACCGCCTTGGCCTGTGTCAAGAGTGACATTAACGCATGTAACAGAGATTCTGGCAATTTTTCAAAATAAAACATCTTTTTTAGATTTCAAAATAAATAAAGCAGAAGTAATGTAAGTTATTTATTCTTACTGTGCTGCCCGCTACCAAATGACCCACGTACCGGTACCGGTACCGGTCCGCGGCCTGGGGGTTGGGGACCACTGGTCTAGATTACCTCACTCCCAATGTCAAAGTCCCTAGGATAGCACAAGGGTTACAGTGCATTTAGTCCCTGACGTTCACACTAAAAAAGCAGGGATGGGCTTTTTCCACTAGCTTTTTCTACTAGTGCATATCTGCCACCTAGAGCTGGAAGCGGGGTGGTGCAAAATGTCAAAATGGTGCAAATCTTTTGAATTTTGCTCCAGGCTTTTTCTTTCAGAGCTCCATTTCAATATATGAAAGATTTGGTGCCTTATAATTCTAGCCGGGCACAAATCGCAATTATTAATTCCTCCTATCATCACTTTTCAGATGGTTGGTACTTCTGTGAAGTAAAAGGGACACCATCTATATGTCACTCCTAAATCCATGTCCCTGATTGGTCAAAGTTCAGCCTGGTTTAATAGTCAATGTGCGTTCAATGGACGCACATTTTGGGGGTAAAGCCTGAAACTTGCGCTTACGTAGAATTTTCATAATAAGTGACCGCTTGAACACACGTTGCTGAGGGTGGTGTGAATGTAGTCTTAGGTTGTGTCCCAATTCCCTTATAATGTCCCTTATAAATTATTAAGTTGTCATCATCAGAAGACAATGGATTTACAAATGGTCGTCGTAACATTAAATAGGTTTTTAGATTTTCACTTTGTAAAAAAAGATACTGAACATCCATTGAGTATCCAAACTGCTTTTAAAATCCTGGGCACTAGATCGCCCAGCTTTATAAAGCTTTTAGTAGTTGGGATTAGGGATGGAATTGGCACATAGTCTTGCACTTATTTCATTAGCATTAGCATTAATAGCTGTAAAGTGTTTGAAAGAGTTTGTATTTGTTTCCAACTTTAGTTTTTAATCTGCTGTGTCCCTCACACAATGTCACAAAACCAATCAGTGTATATTTTAAATCTTCTTTTATTAAAAAAAGCAAACATGCTTAAATCTTTTCTGACTGTACAGGAAAAACAACAGAGCTCTTAATTCCAAACACTTTATTTTGAAAAAGACAACATTTTTTAGCAAATAGTTTGGGTGACATCCACTGAAACACCCAAACTGAGGCGTAAATGAAAATGGGCTCAATTTGCTTTGAATTCAACCAGCAACGATTATTCCAGATGATATTTTTCTATCCAAGGTGTCAGCATGAACTCAGAGACAGGACTTCCACCACATCATTTTACCAACATTTAATGTGCAGGACATCCCCTCAGTAAAGCAGTGTCTCCAGGCGTCGAGGTGTCACTCAACCTCTTTCACCACCAAACCGACTCAACAAACCGGCTGAGCGGCCCCGTCTTTGTTCTCCTCATGTTAGCTGTCCATCACTTTGATTGGCAGACAAGTGTCAGAGTGAGGAAATGTCGCGAGATGCCAGGAACGAAGCAAAAGCCACGGCAGCAATCTCAATATTTTATCTCCACCGTGCAGAAGGTCCCGCCGCTCTCATAGTTTAAACTCTAATCATGTTAGGCCACAGGGGCATGTCATTTAGAAATCCAGCGTCCGACTCACCGTCGCTGTACTTTCTTCCCTGGCCCAAACAAATTATTAGAAGATTCCATTATTTCTCCATTATGCATATGTGTCTGCATGGGCCTGGCTGGGAGAAAGTGAATGGGTAAATAGGCTGGGATCAGTTCATCATGCTCCAATACGTCTGGTCCTGGACACAGCTGGGGTCCACAGAGGTCTTCAAATTGGTCATCATTAGGGCCATAATGCCACTGTTTTGCTTCTGCTAATGCCTCTCTACAGCTAATCAGCGTGGAAAAAGCTGCTTTTTGGTCTGTCTTTATCAGTAGGATGAGAGGACCAAAGCATTGAAAGAATTCAACCTTTAACCTCTTTACTCTGTTAAAACTACTCTAAAGAAACTAAATTAAGCATAAATGAAATCATCCCCTCTATTGATTTTGTTTGGCATTTATTGATTTCTGTGTTATGAATCCCATTATTGTGGTTTATTTTTGTCTTGCACTTTAAATCAATCTACCTTGAATTTTTGAAGAAACCCAAAATCTGAAAAATTTAAATTTTGTCTTGTTTACCTCAAAGAATTACTGATTTTGATACAGGATGTTTTAGGAGTAAAGGCAAAACATTTTTAAACTTCAATGTTTTATTAATATTGTTGTCATGACATCAATTCGGTTCAGCCGTTTAGCAGGCAAAAAGTACGTATGAAGTACCACCCTTTTGATAAGCAAAACTCGAAGCTGTTAGTATTACAATTAATTAACCTTAAAGGTATCAGAAATTTAAGAATAATTCAAATTTTTTCAACTGAAGACATGCAGTCTGTCCTTGTTTCGTTGCATTTTGAATTTACTTGTTGAAGATTATCATTACTATAAAACATCTAACACTAAATCTGGCATCTTTTGCAACATTCTGCATATTTTCAGCTTCATTTTAAGCTTCTCTGTTTTTTTTTTCACTCTGTAGCTACACAACGCTAAGTAAACAGAGAACCCTTACAGACCCACTCAAATGAAAATCCTGTTTTTGCCGTTTTTAATATGTTCTGGCATTTTTCCATTGATTCAGAACATATACGGTATATAAAGATAATTAAGCTTAAAATTGCATTCCTGAGTATTTCTGTATTCAAATTGTTGTGACTCTGGAGCAGGAAAAAAAATGTCATTGGAAAAACTTGTAGAAGCTACATTGGGCGGGGCCTCAAGCTCCCTACTCCTCTCCATTCTGATGCCTCCACTTGTAGACAAATAGATCCATGTACGTCTTTGTTTTCCTCGTCTAAGCTGGAATCTGTTTCAAAATATTGTTCGCCATTTTTGTTACTCTGGTAATGTTAGTGGCTGTAAGCTAGCAGGAGAGCATTTAAACAAAGGGATAATGGGAAATGAGGTAAGGCTTACTCCCCCCAAATCTTTGATGAATTTCTGCCACTCTGCAGAAACTATGTGCTACTATTAAACAACTAATTTTGTATTTAAACATTTTTCTAAATTTCAAATCTTTTATTTACTTTGAAAGAAGAATAATTTCTCAGATTTTAGAAAGATTCCAAATCTTGAAACGTATTACTTTAATCCTTTTTTACATTTACAAATTAGGCATCACACCTTCTCTTGTGAGATTTGAACCGAACTGATTAGATTTTACAGCTTTAAATGTGATTTTATCAAAAATCTGCAGATTATTTTAAATCCAAAATATTTCAATTAAATCTTATGTTTGGTCTTCATCTCTGTTTCAAATACGTAGGACAAGCAGGGTAAAAATTCCTCTCTATGAACATCAGCAGATTACCATAAAACCCAGCAGACACAAGGTTTTTCCATTTCCTATGAATGAGAGCAGAGGGAGCCTTACAGATTATGAACGACATAAAGGGAAGTGTGTTACATGAGCTGATAATCCATATTTGGGCCCTGGACGCTGTGTCTGGGTTACTGTTGGCAGCTTTGGTCGGCTGTTTTTAGCCACCTGCATTTTTACAATGTCGTGGTTTTATGCTTTATAGCCTCCAACCCATTTCACAGTCTCAACGCAATAATGACTGTCGGTTCATAAGTCAGTGGGGGTTCTTGATACCCTTTTGCTGCATCTGCAAATACCTGTTTGAGGCAATAGATTTTGTTTGAATGATCATTTTCCCAGCCTGAAATGTCATTTAGAAAGTCTTTCTGAAACATATTGGACTCAAATGTTAAGCTTTTCTTGATGCTTTAAGAATAAAAAAAAGTTTCACTTGAGAAGTGTTTGGGGGTCTGATTAAATGACAATACGGTTCTGCAGCTTTGAGAGATCCATCATCCAAAATGAGAAAAAACGCGGAGTAGAAGAGAATCTTTCCAGGAGCAAGTGACAGAAAAGAGTCCAAAAAAAAAAACACAAGCAGGACTCATCAAGGACAACATCAAAGAAGCAGAAGAAGATGGAATGAAGTGCAGGCCTCACTTCGTTTTGGTTCAGGATTCAACAGTAAGAAAGAGACTTTTGGACAAATGCTGATCCAGGGGAAAGTTCAAGAAGAAAGACACCACTGACAGAAAGAACATACTGGACATATTTTATTTGCTTAAAATGAACCAGAGTTTGTTTAGCCCGAGAATCTGAAACAAATTTTCAGTCTACACAATCAAGCAGACCCTTGTCCAGGACCAGGAACCACACCCAGGCCCATCTTTGGAGGTGGTCTCAGCTTGTTTCCTATCGAACTGATCTCCGGTTTGCTCTGAGTTTCCCCAGTCTGATCAGGCTCTGTGCTGGGAGCGGAACAACTGGGCCAAAACGGCCACCAAAGCCAGGCATTATGGGATGTAATTTGTTTCTTTGGAACCCCATTAGCTTCCACAGAGTGGTTGCTAGTCTTCCTGGGGTCCATAAGCATAAAATACATAGATTTTGCCAATTTCACAAAAACCAAAAATTATTTCCCAAAATTCACAAACTAATTAATCATATTTCACTTAAAAGCTTCACATGTTAAGAGAAGTTAAAAACAATTTCATTTTTGTACCAGCATATCAAAAACACAAAAATTTCATAACAGCAAATAATACAAGTCTTTAGTTATTGTAAGTAGTCCATGTATCTTAGTTTTAAAATCTTTTTGAAATGATATTTTTTACTAATAAGCCTCGTCCTCCCAGAAAGTTGATTCCATCTAACAGAAAATCTAAATAGCCCAGTTGTTCTCATACGATCAGATCTTGAAAAAGGTACACTCAAATCATGTAATCATGAGTAGGAAAGTAGCAACCATGGTGATGAGACACAGAAACTCATTGAAATGTGGTCAGATGAATGCAGGAATTTGATGAATTCATCAAAACAACTTTTAATGTGATACACATTGCTTCTTACGGTCTCCCTGACAATCTATATGCCATAAACACTTATCAGCGTGCCTTATTAGCCGATATCTCTAAAGTAACTGCTTCGCTGACTGCCTCTGCCAAAGCAGCAAGTAAAAAGGTGTTGTACCTGACCTTGATACAGACATTCAAAATTGATCAGCGAAATAAAAAATTTGAATAAGTGAACCACCCTAACAAGGATTGCAAAGCGTGGGATTTCTTTCTCTTGCTACTATGACCCACCCTTGTAATTTCTGGCCAATGACTGAAGAGATCTTCAGTCAAGTGTTTTTGCTTACAAGCTTTGGTTCGAAACAGAAATGTCTGGTTGAAAGACTGTCTAAATACAGATCAAAGGCAACGTTCAGGACTTGACCCGGACCAGCAAACTTTACTAGTCTGAATGCACCCTAAGAAACATCTGGATTATGCCCAAAACGTTTTGGACAAGTAATATGATGATGATGAAGAAAAACTTTTTTAAAGCAGCGTGTCCATAAACATCTGCACCCAAACCAACAGATTTTCAAAGAAAAGCCTGATATGGAGGTGGGAATAAGATGGTAAGGGGATGATTTCCAGTTTCAGAACCTGGAAAATGGGTTCCAATAAATGGAACCATTAAGTTTCTCTTTTCTAACTGAAAATTCGTGACTTCCATGACTTTCTGAGCCAAGCAGTTAAAAAATCCAAACACATTTATATATAAAATCTCTTGAATGACCTGAAGACCGTCTATCAAGAAGCTCAGCCTACATGAAGCAGCAGAGGCTGGTTCTGTCCAAACATCAACAGGGACTTTCCTTTCACTCCACTTTCTTCACACTTGTGACAGTGTGAGGACTTGTGTCAGTAAATCAAGTCAGAGGGGATCATTTAGCCCTAATGACTCCACTGAAACCAACACCCCCCCCCCCCCCCCCCATCTGTCCGACAACAGGCCCTCAGCGCCGCAGCACAATGTGGCAAAATGTCACCTTTGAAAATTAGCCATCAAGCAGGGGCAATTTTCCCCCCAGCTAAATTGCTAAATAAGTAGCAGGGCTGTAATAGGTAGCAATCTGGGGCTAATCTGATGGGATCATTTGGAGACTGCCGGACTGGGGGTGTAGAAAGATAGGAGGGGGTTTTACATGCATGACCCGCTCGACTGAATTTTGTAGGAAGTTGTCTGTTGCTTCAGCTTCCAGGGTTTGACTTTGTTGGGCTTTTGTAGGACTCTAAACTCAAAGGAGCCTTCATGACAAATTAATTGGAGGGGGTGGGTCCTGTGTACACAGCTGGAGAGTCATGTGACTTCTGGTAGTGGGAGGGAGTCATTGAATATCATTGTTGACGGGGAATAAACAGGGAGTGGGCTGAACAATCGCTGTCATTCAAAGATGAAACCAAGAGGGCAGCACAACCAGCTGGATTCAAGCGCACCAACCCCAGAAGATCCTTGCATGCTTCACACCCACTTGGTCCCTCCAATAAATGCAGACTTTAGCTTTACCACTGATTGAACAGTGTCTTTCTTTACCACCATTTTCAGAAAGGACTGAAAAGACTTGGTGTCTGCAAGGACTTTTTAAGTCTAGTCAAAGTTGGGTCAGATCTGTAGCCTCTCAGCCCTTTGTTCAGCCGTAGTTACATGCACACAAGGGGATGTCCTGTACAGGTGCTGCAGGTTTTTGGGTTGTCCCTGCCCATGGAGGAGCGTAGAGAGGAGAGGCTGCATCTTAAGGGGAGCGCAGGTGTGTCTTGCAGTTCCCTGGAGGCTCGTACGGTCACCTCAGGGAATGTCATGAAAGTTGAACACACAATTGTTGTGTGTAGTGAGTGTATCATGAAATATTCTGACGTACGGGTCAGAAGTGCCCTTATGCCACACTAGTCTTTGGTAAGGTCTGCGTACTGACTACACGTCAATGCTGCATGCGTGTGGTGTGTAGGTGATACGCAAGTGCCGGTAGGGCGCCCAAAGACTACGTTCCAACTTGGCTTTGATTGTATAAGTTCCTAAACTCTGAGAGTCAGACTGTAAAAAAGAAGTGTGCACTTATCACATGAACAGCACTAATGGGCTCTTTGTTCAGTCTGCAGGGTTGCAGCGGGCTGAAAATTTAAAAAAATCCATACGACGTGCCTGAGTCTCACCTACTTCCCCCTTACCCTTAAATGTTGTTTAAACGTTCGCTACAACCTGTTGCTAGCAGCATAAAAAATATGTGTGCGAAAATCTTCGTTTTACAGGATCAGCGAGTGGTCTAGGACTTTGACACAGGTTTGCTCATTTTTTGCCAATAGACAGCCAGTATCCACCCGTAAGGGCAGTTGTGACTATAAAGCTAAGTTCACTCCAAGCTCGGCGACACACGTTCAACTGAGCACTTCCAATGAAAATTCTCTGTAAATGAGAGTTTCTAGACTTTTGCAATCACGCGTGAGTACGAACGTTTTTGAGCCCATTTTCAGGCAAAACGTGGCCATTGAACGCGCGTTGAAAGTTAAACCAGGTAAAACTTTGACCAATCAGGGACAAAGGATAAGGATAATTACAAATGGATGGCGTCACTTTTAATTCACGGACATGCCAACCGTTTTTGAAAAAGCTATTTGATCATGGAGGAGAAATGAATAATTGCGGTTTGTGTTCGTCCAGAATTACATCACACCAAGTCTTTCATATATTGGATTAGAGCTGTGAAAGAAAAAGCCTGGAGCAAGATTCACCAGATTTGTACCATTTTGACATTTTGCACCGAGCCTCCTCTAACTGTACATGTGCTGGACTCGGGTAGTGACCGTCCAGTATGAACACCATAGGCTAAAAACTGGTTCAAGAACCTGTGTTCAGCACGCTTTTGATTGTGCAACACATGCCCGGTGTGAACGTAGCACAGCAAGTATCTTATCAGGAATCTCAGTCAGGAAAAAAAATTCGGGATCCTTTTGATCAGGAATCTTCTGAGAGGAACAGATCTTTTTTGGATTATCTGTAGTCTCCTTAATCCCACATTTCTGCTCTCAAAGAATCAATTCCAAATACAATTTATGTGGTTTGCAAATAAAAAAAAAGCCAAAAATGTTTTATTATTATATTTTCAAAATACAGATTTTATTGGTAAACAGCAGAAAAGGATCCAGAAACTGCTCTTGAAAACCTGCAAAAACCCACTGATGCAGTATAATCCAAATGAGATCAAACATGACAATCAAAAATTATTGGAAAAAATATAAAAATAAAAAACACTTTTAGGTTCAGTAGTTTATAATCTGCACATGTATTTTTTTTTTTTAAATTTCACGTTTTCTTACATACATTTAATGAGTTTTTTTTTCAACCTTAAACTACAATTGTAGAGTTAAAACCGTAACGGTATATGTATCATTTTTATCGTTGACTAAATAAAAGGTTTTGTGTTTTTTTAGATAAATATTTTATAAATCTCTGCTTTACTAAAAACCGAAAAACAGGAAACTGACAACCAGAGGCAAAAATTGGAGATTAAATTCATTTAAAAGACGTTCTCTGAACACAATAAGAGGAAAAATGAGGCTCAGAAAAATGTCTGGTGAGATCCAAACAGATGGAGGACAAAAGCCAGGCGAAGTCTTGTTTGTTCACATTTTGCCCTCAGCCTATTACAGGAAAATGACTGTCAGTCTCACTTTTGATTTGCTGCATCTCCTCTTCCCACGTCTGAGCAGCCAGAGCGAGACGGTGCACCTGAACGAGTGTGTCTATCGGAGAAGCGCCTGCTTTGATCTGCCAGACCCGTCCCGGACCTCCGAGTCCTCATCTCCCTCGATAACAAGGCAGGCAGGGTAAACGTGTTGATGGTGGCAGACGGTGCTGGCATTCTGGTTCAAATGTGTCAAATTAGTTCTCATGTCTCGGCCTCATTCTGCGCTGCCATCTTTTTTTTTTTCTCTCTGATGCTTTTTTACACTCTGGTCCCTCCATCAGGTCCTTCCACATACAGTATTCCAGTGTGACCCCCTTCCCTGGTTGCCAAACCCCCTCCCCTCCATACACATCCGTACAGATTTACACAAGAGGCTGCTTTGGGAGCCTGAACCTCATCTCTGCTTTCTAATTGAAAGATGAGATTGTACAGTCACCTGGTGTCCCGTAACAAAATAAAAAAAAAAGGTAAACATGCAGCTCAAATCAAATGAACATTTGTTTTTATGTTTGTCAGCTGAGAAAACAAACTGGACATGTACTCGTATTAAAAATGAAATCCTTCATGTGCATTAATTCTAGAGTTTCGTTGTTTTAGAGTGTCTGTTTTTTAATTAGATGTTCAAGTTTTGCACTAAAGAGCTCGCTGGATTATCCCTTGTGCTATCCTATGGGGTCCAGATGACCCGATCCTTACATTGACGTGTTTTCCCTACCATGACAAAGGTGGATAAAGGTGGAGAGGATTTCATGGAATCCATGGACACCAGTGAAGATCACAAATCATTGAAGAAAAAAGGTTTAGCACACTGTCTAGTGGGTCTAGATGACCCAACTTCCAATGTTAAAGTGCCTAGGATAGCACAAGGGTCACAGCACGCAGCGTCAATGAATGGTCTATTTTTGAACTAATGTCATAGAATAATGTCAGACAATAAAGTGGACAAAAGAGACTAAAGAGTCAGAGATAAATAAGTCTGTCAGTCAGACTGTGTTCGCAATAACTCTAAAACGAACACGCTTAGCCATGTTAAAAGCGTGTTCTGGGTTTGCTTATGAACTATACCTCTAACACCCCACACATAAAAACTGAACTGATGGCGCTGAAATTAAATCAAATCCATCTTTATTTGTATAGCACTTTTCATATGAAACATAACACCAAATGCTTTACAGCAAAATAAAACAATTAAAAACAAGCACAATCACATACAAATAGTAATAGTCTCCACCTCTCCCCCAAACCCTTTCACACCTCCCACCCCCTTAACTGAAGGAGATGAACACTGGAAAACAGGCTGAGCACAGAGCAGGTTGGTTGGTGGAAACGCTAATAGTTGGCACCTCTTCTTCTGGTGATAGCTGCACAGCCAGCCAGGTGCAGCATCGCAGGCGGAGACCCAGCCTCTCCACAGCCAGCCCTTGTGCTGTTTGTGGGTTCCAGATGACCCCACTCCCAACGCTAACATGCCTCGGATAGCACAAGGGCTAGGCGGGGATGCAGGTCCCCATCTGGAACAGCAGCTGACCCAGAGGCTGAGGAAGCACTGGAAATACAGATACAAATGAAAAATAAATAAATACAAATAAAAAGTAAACATTTGATAAAAGCAATAAACAAAAATTAAGCATGACCATAAAGCGTATTGAAATGAATTATTAATAATCCAGTGAAAATCATAAAACAATCAAATTAATAGACACAAAATAAATGGAAATAAGAAAATTAGCTAAAAGCTAGGTCAAAAACAAACATGGCTGACTATACAAACTCCAAATCTTAATAGTAACAAATAAAACACAGTCCGACATGTTAGCTGCATTAGCATATATACTATAACTTGTTTGGAACTTGTTAGAAAAAAAAAGACTGAAATTCTGAAAAAGTTGCAGTGGACTTCTTAAAATCAGTTCAACAATAATGAACACAACCAGAATGAATCCATAAGGCGCTCCAGATTATAAAGCGCTCTGTCGTTTTTTAAAAAGAATTCAGGCTTTTAAATGTGCCTTGTAGTGTGGGAAATATGGTAGTTTAGTCATTGGTCTGATTTGCATATTTGATTAGGCAAAAATTTGAAGTCTGATGCCCTTTTCTGACACAACCTTCTGTATTCATTCAGGCTTTGGACCGGCACAACCAGACCCTGGCTGGGGCCCCCTCGCAGTTATATTTTGACCCATTACTTTTTTTTATGTTAATTACATTGCATTGTGAGTTTTCTTTTTTTGTTATAAAACTTTTGAAAACAAAATCAGCATTTAAATAACCAAAAGCCTAAATATGATTGAATGTTTATCGGTTTGAATAATGATAGAAATGTTTCAGAGAGAAAGAGGTTACTTTTAATTTCTTATTTGAATTTTGTATTGAAATAGTTTAATATTTTGATGTTTTGCGATCAGTGGATGTTTTTAAAAGAAATAAAAATGGAACAAATAGTTATAAAGTGTTTTTTTTTTTTTTGGAAAAGGGCAAAAATCATCCAGAAATCTTTGAAAAGTCTGCATATACTTTGATTTTTGAAACGTTCACAATCTCCTTTTTTTAAATTCAGGTTAAGTCTCAGGTCTTTTAGTTCTAATTGGATATTCCGTGGTCATAAATTCCCGTTTCCACACATAAATAATTAGCTGGTAAGCAATAAAAAACTGTTTTTGTTTTGTATGAAGAACACATTTGGATAGTGGCAGTTTTTCCAGCAAGAAATCCGAGGATCGTTGAGCTGAAGGGAAATAACCCGCCATGCTTTCCAATTTCAATAGTACACAACAGAAGTGTGCAGGAGTGCATGACCCAAAGACATTCTCTCGCGTGTTGGTCCAGTTTCAAAACCGCTTCAGAGGTTTTCACCTCCAACAGAAGCCCGGTTCTGGAGAACAGGCTGTGATACAGTATGGAACCTCTTAGTAATGCGCTTCTGCGCTTCAAGCAAAACCTTCTGAGAAAGGTTCCAGCGCTCGCATGTAATGTAGGCTTTACTTATGCATGAGCCACCCTTCTATCCAGGGGAATTCTGATTCTTTTCCCGCGATAAAAGTTGCATGGCCTTACCCACTCATAAGGGAGTAAATGATTTAACACCAGGGCTCACGATGTGGTGAGGAAGGAGCTAATGTTAGAGCGGCCTCTATCTTTGTACGGGTTTTCCAGTGAGAAGCTTTTCAGCATTTATTCCAGCTGGAAACCACATAAAAATATGTAATGAAGCAACAAAACAAAAAAATCCCGACAGCGTGACCACAAAAAAGCTGCATTTCTGCAAGACGACAATACGACCAAACTTTATTATTTAACAATTCAAGTTAAACTTTTACATCGACTACGTTCCTCATAAAGAATGATAAATCAATGGTTCTTATTGTGCCTATTGGGAAGGAAGATCAAGTTATTTTCACTCTGAAAAATAGGTTTTACTTTAATATCGCAGGCCTGTTTAATGTCTGGAAACACATTTTTTAGTGACTTCAAAAGTTTGATATTTGGAAAATCCTGATCTAAATATTTTAGTCCATTATCTGAGTCATTCTGAATTAAGTGCGATCTGACATAACTTTGACACCTTTGCTGGACTTTTCTTGGTAAACTTTGGGGAGCAGTCAATCATAGTGTTAGCTTTGATGGAGAACACCATTCCTGAGTCTCAAATCTTAGTCACATGACCCATTTCTTCTCCAGTGTAAAGCTACGAAAACCCTGTGCTGGCAAACATCCGTGTTTTGAGGAGAAATACATATATTAATCTGAGTTCTGAGTTTCATTAGACGTTGGACCCCTGATCAAACTGTCAATTCAAATTTGTTTTAGAGTTTGATAAAAAAAAATGTCATCATGTGCATCCAGTCCAAATGGAACGGCATAGAAAAAGTTAATCAAACTTTGCGCAATCTTGTCCTTAAACACGACACCCAAGAACTTCAATCAGGTTCATCTTAAGACACCTATCATTAAAATAGGGAAATTTGCATTATAGCAAAAACTAGTTCATATAACAGATAATTTAATGTATATCAATTTATAGATGAACATGATATATAAAACACACCACCTTTACAATATCTCAAGTCTTATTGCATCTAACTTCGTTTCGTCCCATCAGATTGCTTCTGTTTTAACCGACTGTTGCACAGTTGGTGGAATAATTACAGTAACGGAATAATGCTGATGTGGAAGGCAAAAAAGACCTTCCAGGAACAATCACGCAGTCTAATGCTACACACTGCGCATGTGTGGTGTGTTCAAGAACTCGCTGAATGTGGGTTTTAGTAAAAGTTTTTATCGTGTGGTGTTCACACTTGTCTGTTGTTACCCGATACTGGAACAAGAACTCACAGTTGGAAGTGGTTTGGTACGAAATGTTGAAGTGGTGCAAATCTCAGGAATCTTCCTCCTTGCCTTTTTTTTCACAGTTCTATTCCATTATATGAAAGACAAGGTAATTCCAGCCGGGCACAAACCGCAATCATTGACTGTTAGAACGCGTTTTGAACAGGACGTTATACTCACTACCAAATCCAAGTCTGATTGGTTGATGTTGAACTGGTTTAACTTTTGTTGAGGGTTCAAATGAGACACATTTTGTATGTAGAGCTCAAAAATGGCGATAAAAACTTGTGTAGCGTCACATAACACACAAGAGTTTTGTAAGCTTAAGCCTGAAACGTGCATATACATGCATTATGTGGACTTTTCATTGGAAGTGGTCGCTTAAACACGCATTTCCAAGCCCAGCGTGAACGTAGCATTAGAGATTTTGGTTGTCCCTGCATCCTACAATGCTTAGAGCGAACCGAAGAGATCACGTAAACGGTGGAAGAGTTACGGTACATCATAGGGCCTGTGTTACTTGAGTGTGGCCAGGGGCATCTGCAGGGTTAAAAGGTTACATCCCCCTGAAAACAGCTGCACTTAGCCAGGAGACACACCTTTCTGCAACAACAAACACCCAGAACCAAACCCCTGACAATAACAATGACAATAAAAGGGACATTTAAAAAGCATGAATTAGATTAATATATGAAAGGAGGACAGTAAATTGGACTAACCATTTTTTCTTCTTCCTGCTGTTTTTTTATTTTTTTGCTTTAGAGTTCACTTCAGACATTTGCGCCCCCTAATGGGAAGCTGTTGGAACTGCAGGCAGTTTGGTCTGCTTGGATAAACCAAACTAGATGGGGGAAGGGGGCATTTATCAGCATTCCTGTTCATTCCAGTTGATTGCACAGGATTATTCTGGCAATATAAACCTTAAAATAGCCAAAACTGAAAGATTCCAGTTGTTTTTATTTTTACTTTGTTACTTTTGTGGAGATCTCTTTTTTTGAAAAGAAATTACTTTGTTGTGAGACAGGCACCAGCACCAGCAGCAGCATGGTCTGTTTAACACTGCTTAAATTTTTTATTGTTATTTATTGGACGGCCTCAGCACTGGTGCATTTAAAAGCCATTCTGGTCTAATCAGGACGTCTGCTTGAGCCCCCACCCTTCGCTGCATCAGGAAGCCTCGAAACCTCAAATCAACATTAAAACAGTTTCGTGTGTAAGTAAGATTCAGTGAACTCCATTATTTGCCTCACTATTTGCCTGAATAATTCAGGGTGGATGGTTGAATTATGGATAAAGTGTACAGTTTGAAGAAGGGGTTCATGCGCAGCCCGGGGCTGTAGCCCAGCTTTAATGATGTCTGGAGATGGTGGACGCGCGCAGTTGTGGGGAGGGGGGCAGTCGTTAGCTTTTGCAGTCATTTTCTCAAGTATTAAAACACACTTTTAAATCAGAAGGAAGGAAGGGGGACGGGGAGGGCGGTATGTCATAAAATTTGCCCAAAATCCGGAAAATTTCCTGACTCATAGCAGTCATCATGATAGAGTTGCTTCATGCTGCTTCTCGACCCACCCACCCAGGGCTTTCAGCTTCAGTGGGAGCACATATTTGGGTTTTCCTCTACTCTCTTTAGACCCTCCCCTCCTCTGAATCTCAAGCTGGCACACAGAGGGTTTCTGCTATTAACTGCTGGTAGCGTCATCCAAGACCCCCCTCCCCTCCACCCCCACACACCCACACACTCACATAAACACCCTTCAACAGCCAGCGGGGAGCCTTCCTGTTTCTACTCACTTCCACCAAGCAAACCAGGCACAGACGTCTCTCCTAATTGCCCACCTTCCTCTAATTATCCAATCATAAACCCATTAGCACTCTAGCACCACATTAACATGGTCCCGCCCACATGCCATTTGTGCAGTGCCAAGTTGCAGGGAGAGAGGGCTTTTACTTCTTTCCAAAGCGCTGTATCGTGCAGACCTCAAGTGCAAGCAGTAGTTTGATTTTAATACATAGCAGAAGCTGTGGAGCTTTTGACCCTGATCTGGTGTCTTGTAGCAGGGTGAGTTATCTTTTGCACCCTCATGGTTCCCGTCTCCCTGTGTTCACAAGTTCATCCAAAATAAAAGATATACAGAAAGTAATTTCTACTTATGTTCTAGGTCATCAGAATGAAGGCAAGAACCATGTCATATTACCATGTTACCATTTCTTTCCGTTTGTTTGCATGAAACCCTAGATTTTTACTGAGAGGGCCCGATAATTCACCAAACGGACTGCGTGTTTCCAATTTTACTGTCAAAGCAGCGTGTAAAGTTTAAAATAATCTTCAAACAAAACCTAGCAGAAGTAAAGTCTTGCCTGCATAGAAATTGCCACCTTTGTGTGCTGAAGAAGCGGCCGGACAGGACAGGCTTCACGTGTTTGATCTGCATCAGAAATGAATCAGAAAGCAGCAGAGATGTGATGCATCTACTTTGTACACACTGGAAAAGCTTAAATAGGAAAATGCAAACAATTTTATGCAAGCTAATATCAGTTTTGTCAATGTATAATTTAAAATAAAAATTAAAAGAAGTGCAAACTTTGTAGTTTATAGTTTTTTTTTATTTTCCATTTTTTCTAAAACTTGTTTTAATTTACCTATGTGGTATAATTCCTTCTGTCAGGATTCTTTTAAACATACCAAAACAAGATTTTTAATGTATTTTTTCAAGATAATTATTTTTTCAAGCCGGAAACAATAACCTTTAAACCGTGCGGGTACCAAAAAAAGTTATTTTTATTAATCATAAATCCATTGATGAGCTTTGCAATCAAAGAGACATGATTAGAAGTTTTTGTCTTCATTTATTTAAGGTGTTTTCCAGTGTTGATGACATACTTTACAAAAGCAGGATGAGGTTTGTTCAGGCGCCCGTTAATGTATTATTGATGCGCTCAGTCCCAGCAGGATGCTGAGCAACAGACTGGTCCCTCCTTTATTCATACCCGTCAGGGGGACGGCAGGTTATAGGAGGGAATGGGGCGGACGGAGACGACACACCGCACAGATGTTGGTGCAGCTGCAGCTTTGAGGAGATGCTCAGGTAACAGCCAGCCAAAACGTGCTCTGAATCTGTGAGCAAAGAAACAGACGGTCGGACGGACGGACAGGGGAGGAGTCAGTCATAGCGTTAGCTTTGAGAGACGTGCTGGTAAATATCAGCATTTTGAGGAGAAACCTGTGAGAACAGAAATAGCCAAACAATACTAAAAGTCTCCAGTGATGAAAGGAAAAGTCACCAGATTTTGTCACCAGTCACTGAAATAAGCTGCCAGTGGGGATTGGTTGAAGACGCTGAATTAACAACAAAAACGTCAAAACACTATCATTATGTGAGGCTCTGACTAGTAATCACAGTGTTCCGATAATCCATCAATGCTTTGAAGTTGACCAAAGTCGTACTAAAACATTTTGCAGATTTGTCAGCACCATGTAAGAAAAGAAATCCTTTTGAGCTCAGTAAGCACAACCATTATTTTTATATAAAGGTGCCCCAGATTGATTAGAAGATGCACTGTCAATTTTTGAGAAGATCAAAAGAATTTAGCGCACCTTATGGTCCAAAAATCACTGTACTTATGTTTTTGTTTATGTGTGACAATGTTTTTTTTCTTCCTTCGTCTATGGTTTTTCATTTCCAGACCAGTCTAACTGTCTCAGTTGACAGTTCTACAGACCTCAGAGGGAGACATCTGGAATGAAACCGAGTCGATCAACAGAAACACAAACAACTTACAGAAAAAGTGAATGTTGACACAAACCCCATTCACTCCGCCTTCCTACAATGAAGCGCTGCTGCACAATGACTGCTTCATGCGGTCGCTCTGTCAGTCCGTCTCTGAACGCGTCCTCATTATTCGACAATGCGAGCAAGGTGACGGCAAAGAATGGTGCTTTGTCAAAACGGATTCATGGCCAAGGTATGGACTCACAATGGAGGAGCTCAGAGTCTCGTCTCTGTGAAGCCACACAGCTGCCCCCCACCGTACTCTATCAAACCTCTGCCATTCACAGGCACAAACTAATAAATGTAGCCTTTGTTTTAGCCTGACACCATTGTTGCGTCTTCATAAAGATGCTGCTTCTCTGCCACAGATGCTTTTTGTTTATCCAACAACCACGCTGCAGTCTCCTTTTTGTTCCTAACAATGACGCTCACTTATGACAGGCAAACACACACACTAACCCTTCACATGCAGTTTGCACTCCAACGCATCACAAAACTTTATGGACATTTCATCCTACTGGAAACCTTTGGAATCTAAGCAGGAAGCTAACATCCTGTCAGTGTGGCCTTTACAGATCCAGGAAAGAACTCAGGAGCAGACTTGCTTGAACGTGAACTTCAAGAGGGAACAACAGACAACAACAATACTAAACTACAAAAGATGAGGCCGACCACGGCTGCTTTTTTCAAAAGCATCTTTTCTTGAGATAAAAAAAAAAGTAATAACTTATCAGGATGTAACAACAACAATAATAATTCTCTTGCAGCTTGTTTTTCTCAATAAAACAAGTATTTCCGTTGTGCTCTTGAGAAAATTCCTTATTCCTTATTTGGCGATCAGTAACCATAAAGGAAAAAATCCTGATTGATTAGATAACAATAATAGACTGAATATATTTTCACTTTACTACTGTAACTCATCGATGGTTATTTAACTTCATGAACTATAGGAGGGATTTAATGTATTATTGTAACATATCAACAATTATTTAGATAACCATAGCATTAAGAACACGCTAACAAGTAAACTAAACTCTTTTTATCACTTCAAATCACTAAATGCGTTATATTCTTCACCTTCAGTGTTGCTCTGAAACAAATAAGCCAAACGCGCCGAAAGACTGAGCGGCGCTTCATCTCCTGTGTTTCTGTCAGTAGTAAACACTGATACTCATCCCTACAGTGCCCTCTAGTGGTTCTTTCTATTTTTTTAAATCACATACAAGTCGCATACCTGGCCAAACTATGCAAAAAAATGTGACTTATACTCCAAAAAATGTGTACTAAAGAGATCACTTCTCGAGTGATCTCTTTAGTTGTGGTTGAACTCTTCCAAAAGTTGTGCTAAGTTTGTTGCTCTGAAACAGCTATCGCCATTTTAAGCCTCAGAACAGGCGACTATCTTCTTTTCTGTGAAAATAATCATCTTAAGTAGGACTAGAATTAGATATTTAAATATATATTTGTCTCAAAAATTACATGCATGCAATTGCATGAATCAATACAAAATTCAGTAAATCCAGCAGGTCTGTTTCTTGAAACAATTCACAAATAAAAGTTCTGCTTAAAATATTATGTTAAGTGAAATAAAAAACTTGCTCCACTGATCAAATCAGTAAAAGCAAACCAATCTTTATTTAAATAGCACTTTTAATACTTTGTAACACTGAGTGCTGTACACTAAATCAATAACATAATACACGCACAATGATTAGCGAAGGAGAAACTAGAGAAATTACCTTAGCTAAGATGGGTTCAAGATCAAATTGCTCAACAGGATGTTCAAAAATGTATTTCCTCATATCCAGTTGTTCCAACTTAATGAATGGTCTTGATCAAATGTGATAAGATATTTATACTAGAAACTAATTGTTGCAATGTGGAACGAAGAGATTGTAAAAAAAAAAAAACAGAGTTTAGCCTTAAAATCTAAATGTAATAATGGGTTTAAAAACTCTGATTTCGTGAGTAAGACACAAGAAAACATCGGAGAAACAAAATAAAATCCAACCAGATTATTAGACAAAATTAGCTAATCAGAGCTGCTCCTTCCCCTCCACCTCTGTCTGGTTGTCCCCCCCCCCCATCATCTTTGGGTCATGATGTAACATGACACCAGCAGTTGCAACAAAGCCGACTGGACCATTCCAGCCAAAGAATATCATTTACTCCCTGTGGGTTTGTACTCAGTGGGCAAATAGTCGGTGTTCACACCTGTCACGCTTGACATGACACAACCCACATGGACACACAGAAATACACTTATATGTGTGCAATCGTGTACTGATGAAAATTGTGTTTCTAACACGTTCTTGTGGAATTTTTCTGATTTTGAAGGACATATATGAATAAAATTAAGCTTAAAATGGCATTTCTGAGTATTTCTTTCTTCAAATTGTTGTGAATCAGATGAAAAAATGCCACTTGGAAAAGATTTTATTTGTGATGTAGAAAATACGCTGGGCAGGCCACAAACTTTCTGCTCTGCTCCATTCTGAATCATCCGCTTGTAGACAAATAGATCCATGAACGTCTTTGTTTTCCTCGTCTGAGCTGGAATCTGGTTCAAAACTGTACAGATAGATTGCTCCAATATTGCTCGCTTGTTGCACCTATAAAGTTAGGTTGTGGGTGTGAGGGGCTGTAAGCTAGCAAGAGAGCATGAAAACATAAAACTATCAGCAACAAGGAGAAGAAGAAGGGGCGGGGCTGCTCCATCCCAAGGGTCTCATCTGCAACTTAAATTGGTAAATTTCTAATGAACTACTACAGAAACTATGTCCTATAAATGACATTCTTTTAAATTTTGGCTAAAAACGGCATGAGAATTAAAAGACCACTGACAACGATTTTAGAATAGATCAAAAGATGATTGGAGTGGGACTTTAAAGGTGTTTCAAACTAAACTAGTGAAAAAGGTGTTAAGATATTTCCCTAAAACTAGAGTTAGAGATCTGATGGATTTAAGTTCATTGTGTAAATGCTCACAAAGTCATAGTAGTTGGAAGAACTTGGTGTTGTCAGGGACTGCTCTGGTGTTCATCTCTAAGCTGTGAGAGACTGGAATTGCAGTATTCTTGTGACTTTTCTTGTAAGTGTAGATGAAGGTGCTTGCTTCATCAGGCTTTACGCGTTCTTCATCACATGCAGCCTCAAGTGCTGTCAGCCTCTGGAGACCACTTTGTTTCTGTCATCCTCAATAACCCTCGTGCAGATCTCCCTTCTCAAACATTTTCTCTCTCCTCGGGCGAAAATCAACAGTTCTCCGAGATGTCCCGCACCAAAACCTCAGCAGGAGTCTTACCAGGTGAAAGTAGGCCAGGAGGGGGTCCTCCCCTTAATCAGGGTGATTAGGAACAGCCCCCTCCACATTGAGATAAAAACGATAGCCCCTTTTGCCTCTCATCCCTCTCCTGATCTTCTGCTGTACACCCCCTGCTTGAGGCCCCTCCCACAGTGAAAGTTTACTCCCCGGGGAGCCTCAGGCTTTGATCGGCAGACCCCGACACTCATCCACCTCTGTGCTAACACCGACCCGCACCCAACAACCACCACTAATGGGGACAAACAGGGCTGAGGGGGTCAGAGGAAAAGAATAAAAGGAGGGGGGAGGTCTTGTAAAGATCAATTGGGGTGGGGTAAAGGGGTGGATAAGAGGAGGCGTGGATCAATCAACCCCACAATCCCACCACACACAGACGCACACACACATTTAATCAGACTAATTACTCACCTGATGTGGCACAGTGACAGAACCAGCGCAGACTAGTGGTGGGAATGTGCTAAAACCTTTTCTGGAGCAACCCTAACTGCACCGGCAGCTTTCAGCCACCAGGGGACAAATGCTGTTGTTTGAATAATAATGATGATATTTTTTACATTTAAAGACATATTAACTCTTACAATTTACCAATAAGCCGAGAGCCTCCAGTTTTATCTGTTACAAGAAAATACGCAGGAATCGTGTTCCTCAACATCCCAGATATCAAACCAGATTATGGATGGAGAGGCTTCCTAACTGCCACCTCTTTAAATTAAGATCTATGAAGATAAATGATGCTCCGATAAAATTCCACTAAAAAAAAAAAAAAAAAAGATGGCCTGAGGCTCAAAGCTGTGACTGAAAAGGAATTTTTTTAGGTTTAAGGGAAAAAAAAGAAAGAAAAAGGTATTAATTAGTCAATATGACAGAAACTTTTTTGTAGATGTGAAGTACAGTTAGTTAAGTGCTTCTAACTTTATAACTGTTCAAACTGTTTTATTACGTATCAGATTGTAAATGAATTATAGTTTTATAGACACGCTTCAAATATTTATTTAGTTGTAATTCTTCCAGACATGCTTGACGTGTAGTGAGACAGCATAACATGGGGGTGTCAGGATGAAAAGCTACGTTCACACCGCTTTTCCACCGATAACACGTGTTCAAGCGACCACTTTCAATAAGAAGTCTATGAAAATACATGTAAATGTGCGTGTTGCAACCCGTGGTCTTGCCTGGATGTTTTGTGTCATGTGTGTGTACATGTGCTTGAGTTTTAGCTCCTGCAGAGGTCCAGCTCCTCCACAGGTGCTGAGTCCACCCCACCTGCAGAGCTGATTGAGGCTGCCCCCCTCCACCAATCACCCGGCTGGGAGGCAAATTTAAAAAGCCCCCAGGAACCTCTGCTCCAGTGAATTCCTAAGAGGAATTTGTTTCTCAGCCTGCCGCTGCTGTCTGCCTGGCCTTAGCCCGTGCAAGCCTCTGGATTCCCTCTCCATAGTTTTATTCTAGCTTTGTCCTTTTATTAAATTTTATCTTGTAGTCTTTGGTTGCATTTTGAGTACTTTGTAGTGTTTTGGTGACTGCATTTCATTTAATAGTTTTCTGGACTTATTCCAACTACTGAGTCAGCCTTTGGTGTTTTGTTGGTTAGTTTCCTTGTTTTTATGTTGTGAAACGGCTGTGAGGCCAACTTAACCCTGTCATGTTATTATTATTACCTATACTATTTAATAGGTATTATTATTACCTATTACCTATATTATTATTATTGTTACCTATTTTCTCCTTCCTCCCTGAAGAGGGACAGAACAGTAATCAGACTTCCGTGTTCAAAACTCTAACGTTCACGCGTAGCTATGCAAATTTTACAACTGTTCTAGGCTCTATTTACAAAACCGGGGGGCCACTGAACGCACATTGAATGTTAAACCGACTACAAACTCTTATTTGGTAGTGTCATATGGATGGCGTCCCCTTTTAATTTACGGAAGTGCCAACCATTCATAAACTGATCATGGAGGAGACAATAATAGTTGCAGTTTGTGCCTGGACAGAATTCTATGACACTAAGTCTTTCAAATATTGGAATAGAGCTGTGAAAGAAAAGGTCTGCAGCAAGATTCTCCAGACTTTGATATTTCTCACCAAGCGTCTTCCAACTGTAAGTGACGGAAATGCGTTAGTAAACAGTAGGAAAGGAAAAAGTAGAATCTGCTTCCTGGTTGTCCAATATGAACACCATGGGCTTTAATGAATGGGCGTCACATACCGGTGTGTCCGTAGCTCATGGATGACAGTGGTAAGATGTGGTGTAGACATGATAGAGCAGTTCCAGATGGAGGTGGGACTGCAACAAGCACCAGTTTGACCTTGGAGTGGCTATGTTGAAAAAATGTGCTAAGGTGGAAGTTGCAGGAAGAAGATTGAGAGCAAAACCAAACAGGAGGTCCACGAGGTTAGTGTGAGGAGGAAGGACACAGAAAACAGTCAGATGGCGGTGAACAATGCCTTTTGGTGACCCCTGAAGACAGCAGCCAACAGGCAAAGAAAAGTAGTGGCAAAGTTAAGTTTAAAGTCCCATAAAGTCTATTCTTAAGTTGTGCTTTGAATTTTTCAAGGACTGTCAGTTCAAATCTCAAACCACAAGTAAAAATCTGAAGTGTTTCAAGAACAACTATGAAGTCTTAGCCTCCTTATGTTTAGTCTTAATCCAAATCCCAGATTTTTAAGTCAATATGAATGTCACGTTTCTTGCTGACAGCCTTTCAAGAATAGGTTTTACGTTTAAAGGCTCTTAAAGCCTCCAACAGGAGTCTTTAGTTGAGTTTCACGTTTCAGATAAGTTTCTCTCAATGATCTCTCTCTTCAGTCACGTCTGACATGGATAAAATCTTGTCTTTTAAAATTTGTTTTAAGTATTTAAACTCTCTTAACATGAGAGATCAGGCATTTGTGACGTTTACCAACAACTAGAGTGTGACGTAAGGGCACTGTCTGACAGCATTAAGCTTTAAGTCTCAAGAGAAAAATCGCACGACTCTGTGTTTTAGTAAACAAGTTTCAAGTCTTTTGAGGACAGTTACTTTTTGGGGGTGAAATTCCAAATCTCTCTAAGTCTCAGTCTGTGTGGGACGTTGTCTGAATCCAGGTTGGACAAGTCTTCTGTCTTCATCCAACAGTAGTCTCCCTTCCATAGTTATAGCTCATGAAGGCCACCCAGGAGTGGCATCGATCTTTATATCTAACCCTGTGATCATATTTTTCCAAACGTCAAATGGCTCCTCTAGGAGCGGTTATGGGCCGATGGGAAAGATGCCATTAGTTTGTGGTTACACGCAGAGCGTTTTCATTTGGGCTTTGCAGGCTCTGCCAAATGCACCTTCGAACCATCTTAAACTCGGTCCGTATAAATGACTCCACCCCATGCTAATGCATTAATGCTCTGCCTTTGAGGCTGAGTGCTTGCCATGGTCCCTGAGGTCAATTCCTCTCTGCATGCACGGCGTGCGCATTCCAACACAGAGATGATATCCGTCCATCATAAAACAAAGAGAGAGAAGTGACTTAACGCATCTCATCCCTCCGGCTTTGATGATGATGCCTCACTAAACAGCCCTAAACAAACTCTTTCAAAGCCCTGATTAATAAATGAAGGGATAAAAGCTACATCAATACCATTCTAACGCATTAAAGTGCCAAATAAATAAATAAGTGGTGATGTGCATGAGCGGAAAGGGGGGTGGGGGGTGTTGCGCATTCTTTTGTACATTGAATCTATCTTATCACAGCGTGTAAAAATAGCTTGACGGAGGCTAATTGTGCTTGTTGCTGAATTATGGATCACAGTGGAGAGGGCCTTCCTGGAACTGGGGTGAGCTCAGCAGCTCCCTGCTGAACCTGCGGGTTCATCTGCCTGCTTTTTGCCTTCAGGTGAAAAATCTGCCACAACCCACCCCCACCCTCCCTACCTCGCATCACTTCCTCTCCAAAATCTAGATCCTCTTTCTCCTCGTCGTCATCTTTCTTTTCTTTTGAAGCTTACAGACGTCTGAACGTTTTTAGGAAACAACCATTTGTTACACCGTAGAACCGAATCATGCTGCTGCAACTATGACCCTTTACATTCAAGACTTTTGACCAGGTTTACAATAGTTTTTACTTCTCTTTGCTCGACACCTTTCAAAGCTTTTCTCAAAATCCACACATTTCTGTCTCATTAGGAGCTACGACCTGGAAATAAGGAAGATTTTATAAAACAGAGTCAAAATCCTTTTGCTCCAAACTCCTGACTAAAAAAAAAAAATCAAATTGCAATTTAATTTTTGGTTTAATTTAAGGATGACAGTTTAAAGTTCAGCAAATGTTAAACTGGCATTCGTTGTCATTTTGAAACCAAAATTTATACGAATGATCTAGAATAAGAGCTAGTTATAGATTTGATGAGGATTGATTGAAACGGGCCAACTTGTACTAAGATCGTATCTGTTTCTGCCGTCATTTCCACTTTTCACACAAGTTTTTTTGTCACTGTACTCAAATACAATTAAATAGAAATATATATTTTTTTATTTATAAAAATAAATAAAAATAAAATACAATTAGGTACATAAAACTCAAAAAATTCAAACCATTTGGTTAGAACAGGCAAAAAAAAAAAAATACTAATTATTGGGCTGCATAACATTTAACATGAAGAAATTCTATCCGTTAGCTTTTTTAGCCAATTTTTCTCTTGAATGCCTGTGTAGAACTCTTTGTTTATAAATATTGATCATTAGATTTTGATCTTAGATGATTTTACTGCTTTCTAGTGATTTTCTTCTTCAATTTTGTGCTCTTGTCCTATTTTTAGGCTGCCTCCCTTCTGCATATGTTTACCGTACATTGAAAGTCTCAAACACATGTTGTGCTAAATTTGATAGATATAATATTGTTTTATTACATTAAAGCAAGCTTTGTGTAAACCAAATCAAATGATTTTTTTCCTTAAATTTGCTTATTAGCAAATTTAAAAAGCTATTTTTCTGAATTTTTCATTTTTGGTTGTTTCTTCTTAATACACAAATCATATATCTAACCAAGACAAAACCGTGACCCAAAAATCCAGGACAGAACTGAATCGTGGTCAAAGCGAATCTTTGCATCCCTAATATTTAGCCTACATGTTAGAAAATCTTTTTTTTTTTTAAATAGGACCTTCATCTTGTGTTTTATTTACTAAACATGTAGCTAAAAGGTTCAATATTTAGACAAAACATGGTCAAAAGGTAAAAAAAAATCCACTACTAAATATTACTCTACTTACTCTACAAAGCTGTGCTTCATACATCGCTCCACATCAAACTGCAGCTTTTATATTTTTCACTATTGTTCTGTGTTGAGCTCACGCTTTTTTTTAGTGAATACACTTGACTAGTTCAATAATAGTTCATTGTCTTACTGCAGACCAAACCTTCAGTCAAAGAATCCAAAACTGAGATTTTACCCAGAAGTCTCCCAGCAGTCTTTGGGTCAGAAAATAAACAAATACATACATTCATTTACCACTTTTAGTGATTAATTGTTGGGTAAAATATGTGAATTTTTGGGCATTAGGAGTGTGTTAAAAGAAGATTAGGCTCAAAAGTGGGGAGTAATTAAAGTTTCCTGAAGCTTTGGTTATTGACTTAAAGATCCACTCAGATGAAAATTATGTTTTTAAAATGTTCTTGTGGCATTTGTCTGATGATGAAGGGCATACACAAAGAAAATTAAACTTAAAATTGTATTTGTAAATATTTCAAATAAATAATGTGACTTAGAAAATATACTGGGCCGGACACAAGCTTCCTGCTCCGCTCCATTCTCAATCATCTGCTTGTAGACAAATGGATCCATGAACGTCTTTGTTTTCCTCGTCTGAGCTGACATCTGACTCAAAACTGGACAGCAAGATGGCTCCAATATTGCTCGCCTTTTTGTTGCATCAGTAATGTTAGGTTGTGGGTGTGAGGGGCTGTAAGCTAGCAGGGGAGCATTTAAACAAAGGGTTTTCAGTTATGGGTGATGGGAAGAGGGGCGGGGTTACATAGTTATGCTCACAACCCGCAGTCAAGTCTCTAGTGAGCAACTGCCGCTCTACAGAAACTGTATCCAAGAAAATGACACCAATTTTTAAAAATGTTGGTTCAAAATATGGCATAGTCATAATCATATCATATAGTTAAAAGACCTGAGAACGCTTCAAAATAGATGAAAAGATGATCGAGGTTTTTCTCTTATTAAATCGTCTGTTGTTATGAGTAGAATTTTATTCTGTGTCCAGCTGACATCCATCCGCCAGGCTTTGGTTTGAGCTAAGGTGATTATTTTTTACAGCAAAAAGCCTGAAATATGCACAAATATTTTAATGACCAAAATCTTGATGGTTGTAGATAAAAAGCCTCCAAAGACTCAGACACCCCGCCCCCCCCCCCAGAGAAATGCTTTGCTAACCAGGAACAAATTCCTGCTTTTTTCCCCATTCCGTCCGGATCAAACAGCATGAAGCCCCGATTTCTGTGTTTAAGACAACAGAACAACAATTAAATTTGAAAGTTTTGGTTTCCTCAAATCCTGACAGCAAACCGTTGTAATCCTCTTACTCGACGCCGGCAAAGAAGTGAGGAGGAGGATTTGTTGGTAAATACCCGTATCAAGTTTGTTGCTTCATGTCTAATATGGCATCAAAGTTGTCATCCGTGTGACTGAAGAAAGTTGAAAGCGTGAGGTTGCATCTTTGCATAAACGTCTAAGCTGCTACCGTCTCATCAGTGGAATGTGTGCAGCTGATGGAAGACTGCTTACAGTGATTCCCCCCAAGAACTAAAGGCTTGTTAAGAACCACAGCTCCTAAAGTGCAGTTTGAAATGTGTTAACGAAGTGCCCCCCGTGAGGTCGAAACAACGGAAAAGTCATTTTTCTTCAGGTCTGAGAGGAAGTTTGGCTCCCATCAATTAACGTTAAGAAATGATCAATCTGAAATGAGAGTTCAGACGTTCAGATCTTCCTTAGAGAACCTTAAAAGATAAAATGCAGATATGAAATCACTTTGACAATCTCCCAGCTGCCCGAACTGATAACGGCATCTTTTGTTATCAAGATTTGACACTTTTTCCAGAAAAAAATCAATGACATTTTCTGAAGGCAGATATCTGTGTTTTTAATTGAAACGAGGTCAATTAGAAATGCCGCCACAGGCTAAAATATGAGCAGCGTTCACACACACACACACACACACACACACACACACACACGCACGCACGCACGCAGGCACGCACACACAAACACTGCCTCCTGTTATATACATTTAATCAGAATGCCCAAATCAATATTTATAATTTGACATTGTTTAAACTATAAATAATTATTGATAAAAACATATGTTAATAGAGATGTAACTTTTAATAAAGCCCCCAAATTTTAAAGTTTAAATAGGTCACAATTTTTTTAAAAATACATTTATTTAAGTTCATAAAGATAAAGGAATTGTTTCAAAACAGAATTTTTTAATTCAATATTTAAAAGATGGTCACATACTCTTCTGGTGTTTTTTTTTTAATTATTATTTTTGCAAATCAGGTTTTTTTTGTTGTTGTTCTTTTTTGTAGTTTCTGATTAAAAAGAAGGAAACCAGCAGCTCTAAATCGAGTCTTTCTTTCAGTTTTATTGTTGACGTTCAGATTTCTGGTTATAATCTTTTTCAAACTATAAGTCGCTCCTGAGTCTAAATTGCAACCCTGGCCACTCTATGCAAAAATAAGCCGTCACTTTTTTTCATTCATTCACTCATTTTCTATTCCCTTTTTCCCTTTCGGGGTCACGGGGCTGCCAGAGCCTCTTGTGGGCGAAGGCGGGACGCCCTGGAGTGGTCGCCAGTCTGTCGCAGGGTAGAATGTCTACAGTCACACACTCATCCACTCTCACACTCACACCTATGGACAATTTAGAGTTGCCAATTAACCTATGAAGCATGTTTCTGGACGGTGGGAGGAAGCCGGAGATCTGGAGAAAACCCACACATACACGGGGAGAACAAGCAAACTCCACACAGAAAGGTCCCCCATTGATGTTGTGTTTTTCATGCCCCCCAGCCGGGACTTGAACCGGGTGCCTTCTAAAGCCGTCACTTATACTCCGAAAACATTTTCCTAAAATAAACCATCATTCTGTAAACAGAAATGAAACATTGGGATGCTATTTCCATTCCTCTCTGTCTCTGTTCATGGATAAGGAAGCTAAGGTGTGCTAGAACTATAACAATACCGTCATGGTAAAAATGCACCGTGTACATTTTAAATCATCACTTTCATTATTTGCCAACATCGGTTCATCTGGTTTTAAGGTGGACCTGAAGAAAAAAAATCAAAGGTCACAACCACAATTAAAAAAGCAAGACAAATAATAAAAAAAACTACATTACAGAAACCAGAACACATTTCAAAAAGTTTAAATTAAATAAAAATGAAACTTTTGATTTTTGACATTTGAGTTTTTTCAAATTCATCTTTAATGTCTGCTTACTAATAAAGGTGTTATGATTAGTATGGAGCAGATCCAGTATCGCTTCATGCCAAATAACTTTCATTTGGAATAATGAACAAATTTCATCATCTAATAAGCGATGTCCAAAAGTATGTGCCTTTTTATTTTGATTTCTGCAAAGAAACTTTGATTTTCAGAAACCTTTTTTTATTTTGGGATTTTTTTTGTGGAAATTGAAAAAGGTAGGTACCATGGTCAATCGCTGATTGAATGATGTAATTTGACATATTTTTAAGAATTTTAAGCATTTTATCCACTTTTTTCTTTAATATAATAAATTGTTGCTCTGAAATAAGCAACTGATTGCACCAAACTGCCCTCACATGATTAACTTTATGCTCTTTTTCTCATAGTGCTTGTCCATTGCTTAATTTTTGTAAAAGTCTCTTGTGCACGCTGGCTCTTAGTCTTTTCCATTTCGTGCAGCTCCTGGGGTCATTAGAACAGGGCTGGTCAGTTGTCCACTTACTAGCCCATAAGGCCTGATGGGAGAGGAGACCGCTCTTATCAATATTTCATGTAATCACATGATGTTGTGTTTGGTCAATCTGCCTTTTATGGTCCCGCTATCTTAAGCTGAAGCGTCGGTACTTAGGGCCGCAGAAGAAATCAATGTGGAGGATAACATCAGTGGCCTGCGCGTTACTGTAAGTTCAGCTCGCCTGTGTTAGCATTTCCTGTAATGTTGACATCACAATGCAGTTATGAGCCACCCGGGGGGCTCGGGGAGAGCAATATGTTTTAATGGTGACTAAGGAGACAGCCTCTTTAGGTTTGGCAAAATCAAACTTTGGCTTTAAAGTTATTTCTTCCATAACATCAAATTTTCCACATGCGACTCCCTTCATGCAATGTGTATGAGCTGTTTGGGTTTCCATCAATGCGCTCCGATGCCGCCTGACATTTCTGAGCCGCTTTAATATTCCAATGTCATGATCACCAGCTCATAATGCGGGCCGCATGAATAATTTCACTGCATTTTGTGGAGGCCTCATCATCCGAAACACACTCCGCTCCGGGCCTGTGGGTGGCTGGCGAACCCAAAAACACCATTAGCCAGGTGGTACCGCATGAATTAAAAATCCAGGAACATGGTTTTCCTGTCAGGCAGAACCCTCCCATCCCACCCGCTCCGCTGAGCTTCATGGGAGGAGGCCGCCGCTCCTCTGACCCGGGGAGGAAAGAAAAAAGAAAAGATACGGAAACATGACCCACAATTCATCTTGGTTGACCCCTCCCCCTCTCTCCCCAAAACGTCCCTGCCATGCTGCAACTGTCATCGAGGGATGTTTTCACAATGTTTTACCATCCAATTTTTGCAGAGCGTGCCTCCGGGAGGTGTGAATTAGACGCCTTAGACACCTCAGCGCAGCTGCGTTAGCGGGCTGTCACGAGGCCCGAGACGGCACCTTAACCCCCACACCCACATACACTTTTATAAAAAGGGTGAATTAGCATAGAAGGAAGCCTCAGCCCGGTCCGGCCACTGAATATATGAGTCTGATTGAAACCAGAGAGGAAGAGAAGCCCTCAGAGAAAAGACAACATGCCTTCAAAAGCTAGTGCTCCATAGCAACTCTACTAGTTGTTGTTTTTTTTTAGAATAAAAAATGTCCCATAAAATGGACATTACCTAATTAATCAACTTTGAGAAGTTACCTTTTTTGCTTCTTAATCAAGCATATATTTCCTACAAGTTTAGGTTTTTTTTCAAAGTACATTTAAAATCTAAACCTCTGGCATTTATTAATGACGTTTGTTCGACTCAGAAAACTCAACAAGTTAAGTTAGATCCGAAATTATATACATTTATTGAAAATAAATATCTGTTTTTTGGTTTTTTGTTTTTACTTTCCTGCGACCTAAAAACCTTTTTTAGTTAGATTATAAATAAACTTTATGGATCCCTAAGGGTAACTCAGAAACTGCAATGAGTCATGACCTGCACTGGACTGGTGAACTGTCCAGGGTTCACCCTATCACCACCCAACAGTAGCTGGTATAGGCTCCAGCAACGCTGTGATCCATGAAGGGATTAAATGGGTTTGGAGGATGAATGGAATGATGGATGGATGAATTGATGGATGGATGAAGCTGCTGGACGATGAATGAATGATCTGATGGTAAGATGATTTGTTTTAAGACAATAAATCTTGAATATCTTGTTGAGTCATTTGATCTTGAAGACATCTTATTTTAAGCCATTACTTTAATGACACTGTTTTTTTAACTGATATTTTTAAGATAAACCTTTGTTCGTGAGTGGTGAGTGGTCTTATTTTAAGACGCAAAATTGCTTGATTTAGGGAAACAGGGACAATTTCTTGACTCCTAACATTTACTTATGATTTTGAAGACAAATTCCTCTTAAAATGTGTCATTTTAGTCTTACTGTAAGACGATTATGATCTAGAAATAAGAATACTTGGACTGTGGATCTTCAAGTAGGATATATTTATGGGGGAGGGGGTGTATAAATAGACCTACTTTGAAGATATCCAACTCTTATTTAGCGATACAGGTTCATTTTAAGAGAAAATAGTTCCAGTTATCAGAGCAATTTACATAAATATGAGTGTTTACTGCTAATTTCAAGATTTAAGTTTGTCATGACAGGGCAGGACATGACAACTTATTTTTTAGAAATCTTATCAAAATTAATCCTATTTGATTTGATTCCATTGGCAGATCTTTTTTTAATTATAACAAATAAATAACATTGTTTTCTATAGTTTTATTTTCCTTTTTCCAGTGGACTAGATGCAGTTTTATCAAGGTGGTGTTTCTGCTAGTTGAATGACTTGTTGCCACTTTTTATAGGACTTGAGAACAATTCTCCTCAATGAGAGCCTCCAAAGACTTTCTGGCCACCTTAATCTATTAAGATGCGAGAATAATCATCATTTCTCCAAAAACTTGTCTTTAGACACATTGATCAAGGTGACGGTTTAAAGATTTCACATGTTCTCAGATCACAAAACAGATGTGAGGGCGCAACTGATCAATAAGGGTAGACAGAGTTTTTTCTTTTTTTTTGGAAAAGTTACAAAAAAAAATTGGAAAAAGTTTTTATCTGCCTCCAAAAACCAACCGAAAGGCTGCGGCCGTTGTTCAGTCCTGCTTTCAGCTGAAAAGTAGAAGCACAATCACGGTGATTACAGTTTGGCTCACCTCCGACTTTTAAGGGCTTTGGCAGTAATTACTGAAGTAAAGCTAAAAAATAAAGCATTAAAGCAAAATGGAAAACTCAAAGCTGAGTGCTGGGATGGATGTGCAAATAAAAAAAAAACAGAAGAAGCCAAGAAAGAAGTAATGGAAAATGTGCAATAAAGGGGAAAGAAGCTTAGAGTCTACAAGAAAAAGGAAAGAGAAGAAATGAAGAGATCCAGCTCCAAAGCACGGATGCCTGCTGTATTTTTAATGGCCACTTCATCATTCCTCTCCTCTCTCCCTCATCCCTCCGTCATTCCAGCGCTCATCCGTGCCGAGCAGATGGAGATTGTAAGGCTGGTTGGCCCATTCGGGCTGTGCGCCTGGGTCCGGGGAGGGGAGGAGGCCGCGGCGATCAGCTTGTGTTAGGTAAATAAAAGCGGCTGGGACTGACAGCATGTCAACACGGGCAGACAGAGGGGAAGCCGGGGCTCATTGTGAGGGAATTAATCAGTTGGAAATGCTTTTCTCTGAGAGTTACAGCGGCACAGGCCATTGGAGGCTTACATTTACACCGTCGCAAACATGTTTATCTCCACCCCTCACACCTCCACCCCTCAGGGGTCGCAGCAATTCTCTGTCAAAGGTATAAATAATACCAAACGGTCTGAAAAATAGAGAAAACGTTTATTGATATCTTGCGGGTTAAGCTTTAGATAAACTCTCCGCAGACTAGTTTCAAGAATTTCATAAATAAATCTGACTTGCCCGATGGGGGGCATCAACATATAATTTCCATATTCACCTGATTATGTCAGTCACTCTGCAAAAACAGCCCATCCAGGTCAGAGAGATGCTTCTTCCGCAATTTACAGTTTATGGGGAAGGGGAAGATCACAGAGGGAGCTAACCCCAAACTCTGTGGTGCGAGGAGGGGAAGAAAAAAAAAAAATTAACAACCCCAGACAATGAATTTTTCATTCTCACGACGCGGCCAAGGTGAAATACGCCAGCTCCAGCATGACGTGTAAAACGCGTTAGGATCTGGCCTGCAAACACTGCTGAGGAGCCCATGAAAGATGCATGGGGCCACAAGAGAGGTATAAAGAATTTAAAGATATAAAGGATATATGACAAATAAATCAGGATGCAAATCTAACCGGGCGCCACTGGGACTTCTCCAATGAAAACGGCCTAAATTATTGAGGAGGAGGAGGAAACATTTCATCAATGAGAGGAGGCTGGACGCTTTTTTAGCAGGAAACTAAAAAAAGCTCAGACATCGATTACATAAGCAGCTTTTTTTTTATTTTAAATATCTTTCGTGCAGAACTTCTAACATGTAAAATGCAGAAAGATAACAGATGGATTTTCTACTCTGCTTTCCCAACTGATAACTTTTTCTTTTCGTCTTCACTTTACTTCATTTTTCTGACCAGCATGAAGCTGAAATTATCATTAGCGTATTTTAGGGGTTTAAGTCACAGCAGCAAAAAAATGCACAATAAAGAAGAAGAAATCATATATGAGTCAAACTTTTGGGAGAAAATTATTCAACAAAATACGGGAATAAGAACGGATATTTCATTTTAAAAGCAAAATCATAATGGAATAGATGGACTATCATGACCCTATTTAGAGCCATGAAACATAGGAGGAATCTAGTATATCAGCGCAACGTATGAAGAGTTATTCAGATAACCAAAGCATACACAACATGCTAACAAGTCAAATAAACTCTTTATATCACTTCAAATCAATGAATCTGCTGAATTCTTCATTGTTTATTTCGATTTGGAGCAATTCCACTGATGTCGGTGTAAAGCTAGGTTGACACCACCCTCAGTAACAAGTGGCCACTTACAATGAAAAGTCTTTGTTAATTTTTAGAACAAAATTCTCATGTTCACGCGTAGCTACGCAAGTTTTTATGACTGTTTTCAGGCTCCACGTACAAAACGCGTGACCATGGAACGTGTGCTGAAAGTTGCTTTCAGTCGCCAATACTGATACACACACCTACAGTGTGTGTATCAGTGTAAATCTAGTGGTTGTTGCTATTTATGTTTTTTAAAATTACATACAAGTCACACCTGAGCATTAATCTCACCCTCCGCCACACTAAGCAAAAAAAAACCTGCAACCTAGACCCAGAAAAATATTGCTTGCTTTTTTCTCTTCTCATCTGTTTGTCTCTCTGTTGATCCCAGATCAGCTTCAGCTTCTGTTTTGACGTGAGTGAAGATGTGCAAAACAAACGGGCAAAAAAACAGCAAAAGGTGTGTAGAGTCGGCTCCGACACATGTTCCAGATTAAGACCAGAGTTCCAACGCGTCACCATGGTTTCCATGCATCACAGCGTGGGCGTCACTGTGGAGACGAGCTAACGGTTAGGTTCATTGATCAGAGCTTGAACTCTTTGAAACTCACTTTGGTCTATTTTTCATCACGGAAGGACTTGTGGGAAGGACTCAGAGGTCATTTTCATTTAGGAGCTGGAGATCCTGAGTCCAAATTGTCATGACATCAGCGCTGAGATAATGACCTCCGTTAAACGATGAGAATTATCTCAGGAGGCCCTCAGGAAGCCATGCAGAACTGAGGCTGATGAACAGATTTCTGAACAACTGCGTGAATCCTGAAAAAGCTCAGTCGCTCTTAAAGCTGATCACTTGGAACACAAAATTTTTGGCTCCCAAAGAACAGCTTTCATTTCACCACAGGTCTCCTCTGATCTGCTAGAACACATTTGATTATAAAACTTCTAAATTCAAAGTCCCGTTGAAAAATGGTGCACAGACATGGGAGAATCTCTTCCTTTTCTCTACGCTGTCATTTTTCCTAGGAGTGTATTAATGTTTTAAATAACACTTTCTGAGGGGCTGAAAATTGTCTGTTTACATCAATCTCAGTGTACTTTGACCCACAAAGGCAGATCATTTGTCCTATGTAAAGAGAGTTCCTGCAGGTATCAGCAATGCTTGGACGTTGCTCCGGAAATTTGGGTGATTCATTCATCCAACCATCCATTTTCAGAACCTGCTGTATTCCAGTCAGGGTCATGGGTTGCTGCAGCCTATCCCAGCTACTGCCAGGTGAAGGTGAACAGGTCGCCAATCCGTTGCAGGGGCACACAGAATTAGCTGATCGATGGCATAGACTCAGGGGCGTGTCCCCTTTGGAGAATTTCCATGAACTGTTGATGGGTACAAGACATGCAAACGTACGAACAGGAATGAATGACCTTGGCTGAAAGACAGCGCTTTGAATCAACACGCCAATAGTTGATCAGATGAATGTCCTGCACATACATGATGACCGTCAAGCCTGGGGGTTGAACCACCACCTGAAACAGCTGCTCAAACCAGTTGTTCGATTTATTCCAGACAGTTGTTCAAATAAATGTTGAGCTGTTGTTACATTATATATAACCCTGCCCTCATGGTTCTGTGGATTAAAAAGGGATCAACCAAGTCCCCACTTTCTGTTCTCACGTTTGATGCAAATCAGGAAATACCAAACGATGTAGTACCTCCAGTAATTGACTGGGTAGAAGGAAGCAATTTTCAATTGTACACATAAAATATGCCCATGTACGGTCTGGTTTTCGAAGCTTTCTTGATGTTTGCTGTGCAATGTGCAAGTCCACCCTTAAGGTTTTTTTCTCTGCCAGTGGGTGACATCAGACATAAGATGATTTCCAGAGCCTGTATGTCCATGAGATGACCTCATTTTGTAGAATAAAATTCACAGATTTGTAAAAAAAAACTGACATTTTTAAAACAAATGTTTTATTCCAGCTTACTAGATTCTGAATTATTCATATATGTTTAATTATTTCATTAAAAATGAAAATAAAAAATAAATCTGAAGTTGTGGATCCAATTTTTTAGTTTGCTTCTGCAGTCATTTAACACAAAAGTGAAGTTTTTAATAGCCTACAGTGTTGCACATTAAAAAACCTTAAAAATGTACAGATGGAACCGACATGTAAACAACAAAACTAGTACAAACTTATAATTAATGTGTGAAATATCAAAAACATGTGACAGAAAAGGTAACGCTACTCAAACACAATGGATGACGCCTCACTCTGAACCGAACACCAGTCTTCGGCTTGCGGGTGAAATCAGCATCTGGATCGACGCGGAATCCTTAATGATCTGTCACTCTGTGTTAAGTACAGGTGTGCTTACGAGCCGACGGGGCCTGCTGTGACAAACGCGCCGGCTCGGTGTCACATCTCGTACTACAGAGAGACTGACAGAGCAAAAACCATCAGATCAACACTACTCGGTGTCTGCCCACACGCTTACAAGCAGCTGAGCTGACAGCGGATGTGGACAGAAAGATCTGCTCATATTAGACAGACACGTAATTCTCATCACAACAATAGTAGTTATGATGATCTTGATTAAAATATCCATAAATTTACCTATACTTTGAAAGCAAAAGCAAATAAATATCAACATTATATAAAAGTAAACAGTTTAAATACTTAAATACAGCGTAGTTCATGTAAAAAGGATTCAGCCTTCAGTGAAGTGCAGCATTTGTGAGTAAGGGGCCAGTACATGAACTACACCAACGACTGGAGTGTGGCGTAAGACTGCGAACAAGTGCATCACTTGTACCACATAAGTGCGTGTAACTTACATTATTCTAACAAATTCTTCACGATACACCAAAACACACATACGACAATGAGACATTCCATTTTCCTAAAAAGCCTCAAAGGAACTGTATAAGCACCTGTGCTCCATTTAAGATGTGGCTGCTCCTCTCTACAACCCTCTACAGGCCAGGACAACCCAAAAACCTGCAGTACTCATATAGGTCAACCCTCGATACAGGTGCTTGTGACTAACCCTTAAGGTCACTGGTCCAGAAATAGGACGTTTCTTCATATCAGCTCTTTGATGGTAAAGCTGATAAATGTGTCACCAACATCAGCTGCAGTCCCCCGCATTTTCAAGTATGTGCGGGTTGAACCAGCACCGAAAAAGCTTATTTTGAATATATATATAACTGTATATATATATATATATATATATATATATATATATATATATATATATATATATATATATATATATATATATATATGTTTCCCATCGTACTGGTTTGTGCCTCGTGCATGCGTGTTTTGTGTCTCATTCGTGTACACTCTGAGAAATTTCAGAACCTGCTCATTTTGTGGTGTAAGTCTCTTCACTGAAGTCAATAAAAAGATTCTGAAGGCTCAGGGGGGTTTGTCAAATCGATTGGAGTTCGCTCCGCCCACCTAAGCAATGTTATTAAAATAAACAGTTGAGTGGGACAAAGTAAAAGGAAAGTTTTGTTGGGTTCCTCTATTGGTCCGCCTACCTGCTGATAAAAAACAAGACTTTAAAAAAGAAAATTTGATGTCTAAGTAAACAAAAACAAATGAAGGAAAATGTGTTGTAATGAATAGAATATAAAGTGATACATATTAAAATAATTTTTGAAACAGTACATAAGTTCATTTTTGGTCTTCTGTTGGACTAACAGGTGGTGCTTCCTTTTCAAAGCTTCCTCCATTGGTCATTTAAAGAACTGCAACATTTTGTAAGTAGCTGTTTTGACTGCGGAGCCACACTGCCCAACAACCAATTGGTCTGCTGTATGGGACAATTCAAAATATCCCAAACTGGCAGAAAATCTGCTTTTTCTTTGTTAGGCCCCAATGATGTGACAATGGTTGGAGAACTGGAGAGGTGGGAGGGTAAGCGCTTCTGTGCATTTTCTCAGATCTGGCATCCTGGTGAGGTGGTTGTTCAGACTGTAGCACTTAGGGACAAACTGAAGCGTTCAGGGCGGATCGCCTGTTTGGATGTTCATCCTAAATGAAGCTCGGCGGTTTTGTTTGGGAACCCCGTTTTTCTGTGGCTCCAGAGGAATGTCTCGGCGCGCCGCTCCGACCCCCCCTGCACCTTTCAGCTGCAAAACTATGCCAGGTTCTCATAGGGGCAGAGCATCTGTCGACAGCAGCCGCTCCTCTGAAGGCATGCTTCTCATGCCCTGTGGAGGCCTCACCAGCACAGGAGACACGGGGTCCAACCCCCCCCCCCCCGACACCGCAATCAAACACAGCTTCATTATCTGCTGACTAATTTTGTGCCTGCCCCCAAGACGACTCCCAGGTAATCGCAGGTTCCCTCTCCTCCCCTGTGCCTCCACAGACGCTTGGAGACTCCAAGGCCACAGGCCCTCCCTCCCCAACAAAGGGTCCTCTCAGGAGCCTGGGACATACTACCCCCCCCCCCCCCAAACTTGCAGCAGGAGGGGGGAAGGTGGTGGTGTTGATTCCTGAGTCTCCAGAGCAGAAGCAGAGCCAGCACAAGGACAGGCGAGGATGCAGCATTTGAATGTGTTGACCGGGGACACACGTCGTGCCTCTCCAATTAAATTATCCAGTCCACAATGGCGAGGCCTCGAGAACTGACACCTCCATTGAGAGAGTGTCAGCAGCTTTGTGCAGACCGACAATTTCCATCTCTGCAGAAATAGATTTGCTCCCAAGGGGGCGGCGGTTGCAGGGCGATCCTTTTAATGCTCGTTTTTGGGTGGAAAATAGGGATGAGAGCTGGGGATTTGGAGGGTTTACTTCTTGAGACCGAAGGGAATTTGTGTTTGGAATTGATAATATATCAACTTTCAGTGGCGGCTGTATGTGCTGCAATGCCAAAATCAACAGCAGAAGTTTGAAAATGAAATCTCCATAACAACGCTTTCTGAAGCAACTTTTGTCTTAGGCTGAATCCAAATTCTTACCCTGCCCTACGGCTTCTCCCTACCTCTATATTTCGTCTTTCAAATGGAGAGGTTGGAAAAATAGTGTCTTCGAATTCGGACATTACTCCAACTCGATGACGTCATCAATAGTCGCCAGTCAGCTACGTTAGTGCGGAGCTGCTAGAGCTCACAAAATACATAACGTCTGTTTATAACTTTAAAAAGATTATGCTAAAACAAAAAGTCATTGCATTTAATTCTAAAATTCTTTGGATCAGAGTACACCCACGTGAAGAACAGCGCTTCTCCTCACAGCATGACGAAAACCCTGGTGGGGGAGGGCTTAGCCCTTAAGAAACTATTTCGGACAACCCTACCCCTCCAAAAGGCCCTACAGTTGGAGGTGTAGGGAGAAGCCGAAGGGGTAGGGGAAGAATTAGAATTTAGCCTTAGAGTCGTGTAAGTTTTGAGTTTCATCTCCGGTGTGATTCCTTCTCTTCCATGAGTCAAGTCCTGCCTTTTAAACATATTATACAGATATTATTAACTTTGCTAATTAAAAAATTACTAACTCCGCAATAGAATTCTGCTTAAGGTATAGTCACATGGACCCATGCAGGGGTTGACCCGTATGGGTGCATGTGGGTTGTCCGGGCACGTGGTGGGTCATAAAGAAAAGCAGGTGCATCTTAAGGGGTATGTGTCTTGCTGTGCACTTAAAGCCTGTAGAAAATGAACCATATGTTTGTTGCGTGTGGTAAATGCATGGTTAAATATCCGTAACACTAAGGTAAGTTGCAAGCACTTATAACATACGGGTTATGCTGTCATACCATGCCCTTTGGCACACTGTCGTTGGTCACAACTGCCCTGAAGGCTAGATGGTATCTTTAAGCAAAAACCTTTACTGAAAACTGTGGTGGACAGCGATTATCACATGAACAGCAATTACTTGCGCGGTCTACAGGATTTGAGAGTTGAAAAATCTCACTGACTTTACCCTTACTCTGCTCTTGCATGTTGTTTAGGTGTTCGCTACAACCTGTCACTCGCAACATGCCAGTAAGAAAAATGTGCATGAACCTTTTCACTCTACAGGCTCGCTGATCGTTTACGACCTTGAAAATAGTGCAGTTATATCAGGCTTTAAATCTCTCTGCTCATTGGTTCTCAATTATCTTGTTCCTGATGAGGAATTAAAAAGGACAAAGAAAAGAACATCACATGTGACTCATATCAATTTAAAGGTATAAGGAAAAAGTTTGTTGCAGTTCCCAACTTTTTTTGCCCACAATATTTTTCTAGATTGGCCCGTACGAGGCTGACTTTGGCGTCCAATTTCTTCTTAGTTTTGGATTTCTCTTAACTTCTAAGGTAAAAGTTAAGGGTAAATCTATTTATCTAATTTAAAATGGCTGTAGATGAGATCTGCTGCAAAGAGATGCTGTCTTTTTGACGTTATCCTTCATCAAAGCATTTTTGAAGGTTTGACAAATCGTTGACATTTTATTAAACTTTGTTATGTATTTGCAAGGTTTTTGTGTGTGTTTAACTAGTAATAGTTGAGTTTTAACCAGTGATCAATAAATAATGAAATTTTACATCAAAAGTCCAAGTTATTCAACTATATTAAATCAAATATTTTTCACTACCAACAGAAGAATTACAACCATAAAGTAAGTCAAAAAAGTAAAAATCTTGAATATTTGAAATAAAAGCATCAGTGCAGTTCCTTCAGCGACCCCCACCTACAGTGATGGTACATTTAAAGCCTCTTTGTTGGTTTCTCAGACCTCTCTTTTATTAACTTCAGAGAAACTCCTTACATAAAGACGCAGTTGTTCTGTTCAACGTGACGGACAAAGGTACCAGGATAATTCGTCTGTCTTTCCTCTCCGCACTAAGTGGATGCTGCTGAAAAGTCAGGCCTTTATGTCTGACCCTGAGGGGTCACGGAGACACAAGTTCGTGCATCCGTGCATGTGTGTGTGAGTGTGTGTAGGGGACACGTCTGTCTTTGAACCCTGACCAACATATTTCAATCTATGTGGGTTCCCAAACCGGCTTATAGAGACCTTCATCTTTCTGACATGAGGTAACACCATTGTCCTGATAGGTCTTAGTTTATTCAGAAATCTGCTGATGCAGAAACTGTTTTTTCCCTCTAAGGCACCAGTGGTGGTAGACTGTCATCCTGGGCCATTTCTTTGGGGGGGGGGGGGCAAATCTTTGTACTCAACTCTGCTACACCTATGAATTCTTTAACTTGTTCTTTTAACATTTATTGATATTTGCATTGTAAGTAAGTGGGCTCAAATGCCTTGCACAACAGCACTAGAGTGGGGTAATGAGTACAGACTAAACCACTAACTTTTCACCTTTACTGGCAGCAGATTTGAAATGATGAGGGGATTTAGTCAGTTACATTTCAGCTATGTGCCTTACTTGAACATTTCTGTGGACACCTCCACAACTGATTCTGCCGCTGCTAGAAGTCTGGGATCTTTGACATTTCTTTTAGATTGACAATGTCAAAACAAGTTTTTACCACTTGGGCCTTTAAGCTAAAGCTAAAGCCTTAGTCACAGTTGAACCATATGGGTGCTTTGGGTTCATGAGCCCATGTAGGGTTCTAGACAGGTGCGGCTGCATTTTAAGGGTAGAGCAGGTGTGTCTCATTCCCTTGAGGCTTGTGCAGCCACCTTAAGGGATGTCATGAAAATGGAACTTATACGCCATTATTGTGCGTGTGGTAAGTGTATTGTGAAGTATTTGTAAGAATAATGTAAGTTACACGCAAGTGATACTGTCAAGTGATACTGTCATACGGTGTCCTTACACTTGCTAGCAAGGTGCATGTACTGAGCCTCTACTGAGCGTGTGCAAATGCTTCACGCACGGGGTGTGCAGGTGATATGCAAGTGCCCATAGGCATGGACACCGCTTCGGTAGCCATCAGGCTAAAAACATTCACTGGAAGCTCCTCCCACACACAGCCGCGGCGTCAAACTCAGGAGTACATTTTTGGACAGGTGGCGAGCAGAGAATTTGCCGCAGTGCGAATGGAAAAGCAGCTAAATATTTACACCTGACAGTAGTGATTACAAACTTCCAGCAACTTGTTGCTTTATGATACTACAACCCCCCCCTTCTGTAATCATCCTCCAACTTCCTTAACCCCCCCTCCTTCTTTTGAGCCCTTCCCCCCCTCTCTAACATCCTTCTCTCTTCTTCCCTCTTCTTCTTTTGAGTCTGGTCCAACAGAAATGGTCTGGGTGAATACTTGATTCTGTTTGGCTGCTGGGTGTAGATTAAGTAATGGTTAATGGCCGACGAAGTGTGCATTATCACTTTTTAATGCACGCAGAGGAAGCCTGAACCGTCCGACGCGAAGCACGTTTTTTAACACGAAGTGCATTAAAAAATGATAATGCACACTTCGACGGCCATTAACCCGCTTATACCATGGTCACTTACAAAAGCAATACATATTAACCAGGTTTTAGTCCTTAATTCTTGTTTTTTTCTGATTTGGATCGCTATTCTCACAAAAAGCGAGCTATTTATTTTGATGCGATATAAAGCGATATTTATATGCTGATCTTTCTTATGGATTGTATAAAGCATCTGTTCAGAGAAAGTTAACCTCTTACCGCTTGTTTTTGTCCAAATGATGAAGCTAAAGGTTGTTTTAAAGAAGCCAGCGCAGTGATACAAAACATTTAAGCTAGGTGACTGGAACTTCTTCTTTCACCGTGCGGTTATCCTGTGGTATATCACTTTTTAACGCAAACCCAGCAGCCACTCAGAATCGAGATTCACCCGGACCATGGTATAAAAAGTGATAATCCACAGTGATAATGCACACCTAAGAAAGAAGTTCCAGTCACATAGTTTAAATCTTCTGTATCACTGCGCTGGATTCTTTAAAAGAAATTTTATCATCTGGACAAAAGCAAGCTGTAAGAGGTGAACTTTCTCTCTGAACTGATACTTTATTTAACCTATCGTGACGATCAGCATATATATATATCGCTTTCCTTTGCCGCTGCAGTCGAAGTCGATGCCAGCTCAGTCGGCTAAGCAGCGCATTATGAAACAAATAGTCCACTTTTTGTGAAGAAAGCGATCTAAAGCAAACACACAACAAAAATAAGGTACTAAAAACAAATTTTATATTCATTCCTTTTGCAAGTGACCTTGATATAAGTAGGATAATGGCCTTGTTTTTTTTTAGTAAAATGTGTTTATTTTATTCTAGGAAAGCATGATAATTAGCAGATAACTGAAATAAAGAAAGCTATCAGCTGTTGAATTAATTGATCAGTAACAAAAATTCCACTTTATAGTTTAGATTTGATTTTTTAAATAACATGAAGACATAGAGAGTCTCCAACACACCCAAATGTATTAAAATATTGATTATCGCTCAGCACTAAAATGGATCAAAATATGGTTCCGCTCTAAATATTCCAGACACCAGGAAAAACTCCTGTTACCAAATAGACTGTAAACAAGAAGATGATACAAAATACCAGAAGTTTACAAAATAATAATATATATATTTTATCCTATATATTGAAACTACACTAACTGTTTTTACACTTTTACCTTTTCAATCAAGTAATTTTTCAAATGACTGCTATTTACTTTTTACAAACGTCATTTTGATTTTAAAGTAAAGCTGTTTGAAAACAGTTTTTGGATCCTTCATTTTCTGTTTTAAACAATGTCCTCCACGTTCCTCTGCGAAACGCTGCAGAAAAGCCGGTTTAGCGCTGGAAGAGCCCCTGAAAGCCCGGAGGAGTTTCTTTGTCCAATCAAACCCACCCAAGAGTCCAAGAGCCAGAGGAAAGAAAAGAAGGAAATCATTCCCCTCCTTTGTCTCGCTTTCTGGGTCAAGGCCTAATTGATTTCCTGATTAGTCGTCCATCAAACTAAATCACAACCTGCTTTCACACCTGCGGTGGGAGTGTGATTTCATACATGAGGAATTAATTATTGCTGAGGAGGTTATTTATCTGCCTAACAAGTCTATTCTGGCTCATCTCTTGTCTATAATAATAAAAAAAAAAATATGTAGAAAGATGAAGAGAAAAAAATACGTTCACTCTTCAAGTTTCACTTTTTTCTTCCTATCAGGAATTTGACAGGTGAGGTTATTCATCTCTTGACAGCAGCTCAATTAACGAAATCCTCTTGTTTTTCACTGTTATCATCAGGGGAAACTTTCCGAGCACGGCGTGATCCGGCGATATACATAGATTCTTTGTGACGTTCTGCGTTTCATTTGTGGAACGAGGGTCGATCCTCCCGTGCTGCAAAGGGTTTCACTGTTGCAATTATCTCCTCAAGAGCACAATGCAGGCATAATTTCCCCAGACTGCATAATTATCTTTGAGTAAGATGACAAACTCATCACAGAAGTTTGAGAATAAAAGCTTTCAAACGGTGGGTTTGCCGAATGAATGGAGGAAGTGGAAGGTTAAATGTAACTTTGCATCTTTATTGTGACACTTAGGTAACTCCTGAGTCGAAAGCGAGGTCCACCCCGCCCTCGGCACGCACCTTCAAGCGGCCACATCCAATAAGAAGTCTATGTAAATGTTGTTTTCGGCTCCTGCATTCAAAACTCTTGTGTTCACGCGTAGCTACACAACATTCTACAATCTTTTTCGGGCTCTACATACAAAACACATACATTGAACTCGCAATGAAAGTTAAACCAGGTTAAAACTAAACAGAAGTACCAACCGTTTGAAAATTGATCTTGGAGGAGAAATGAATAATTGCGATTTCTGCCCAGCCGGGATTCTATGACACCAAAGCAAGATTTACAGCTCTTTGACATTTCACATCAAGCCTTTTCCAACCGTAGGTGGTGGACATGCGCAAGTAAACAGAAGAAAAAGAAAAAGAAGAATTGTACTGAGAACAGTTTCTGGTTTTGTGTAAATTAAGAGGCAAATCTCAAACATAACAAGATCCATATGTTCTATGAAAACATTGGTGGTTTCTCAAAAAGAATCCAACAGTGAGGATTCAAAAAGCTTCTCTTCTAGTTTCTAGATGTCATTTCCTGGACTTTTTTGACAGACTTCATGAAGACCTGATATAAACTTTCTATATCTTACAGTCTGAGGAACCAATAAAAGCTGCAAAAAAGGTGCTTGAAAGGGCATAACAGCTCGTTTGCTTCTAGTTTGACCTCCTCTGCGTGTGTTGCCCTAAGCAACAGCCTTCTCTACAGTTTCACAAGAACAAAAATAGCCACCTGTCTGTAATCGTGTTTGACTGCTGGAAAAAGGTGATCCTTTCTCATCAGGGTTTCTCTTTAGCAGCAAGAAGGCAGCGTTTTAAATCTTAGCTTCGACCATGATGGATGTTTTGGCCTTGACTGGCATCCAGGTTTGCTTGATTACGCCGTGACTGCTGGGACAACGGAGATCTTTTCTGATCCAAACTGGAGCGAAGCTTCAAGCCCGTCTCATGCTCTGGCACTTTCCTGGAACCGGATCTAACAAAAAATAACAGCTCTTCTGTTTTTTACAACTGCCAATGAAAACAAGCCGTGTCCTCACAACCTGTTGAACTCTCACAAAGTTTACTTTCCAACTAACCAAACACTAATGGGAAAAAGGGCGACGCAAAACCACAGGCTGCAGCTTCACAATGACATGAAGAGTCTGAACTGATCTGCTGCTGTGCAGGTCTTTGCCCTATATAGGCCATCTGGACCTTTATTGTTTGAAAACTCTAAATCATTTAGCCCAATGTTCGCCTGTTTATCTTTCCTTATTATGGTATCTTCTGCCATTTTTTGGCGCTTTACTCCTACAATTTTTCAGCTATTTTAACCATTACACTATTAAAATGTTCAGCTCTTTCAGCTTTTTCCAGCTATGTCCTTCAAATCCTTGAACTTTCAAGATATTCCAGGATTTATGCCTGCACTGAAATACATGAGGAATCCTTGGTGCAGAAGCTCGCTAGTTCAATACCCGGCATTGGCATTTTTGTTATTATGCTTTAAACATTTCTTTATTTAAGGTTTTTTCGTGCCAATTATCTCCCTTCAAGTCTCACTTTCACACAGCAACATAGCATTCAACCCTGCATTTCCTTCTGGAAAGGCAGCTCCCTTCAACTCTGGAGATGTCTCCTGTGAATTACACACACTCTTTGACATACAGTAAACCTTTCATGGGATCTACAACTTTGATAGTTCCTGGGGCCACCTGCGTGTCCTCTACAAGTTTGCCCACTTTTTGCCCGCATCCACCTGTAAGAGCAGTTATGAGTAAGTAAATGGTTACAGGAGAAGGACCATCAGGCCAAAATGGGACCAAATCCAACTCTAAAACTCCGGAAACTCAGAACTTCTAAATGCTGACCTCTTCAAACTGAAGAAGAAATGCTCCATCCAGGTAACCACGGTAACCATGCCGCTGCAACAGCATCACATTTGAAATAAACTTGTCCTTGTAAAAGGACCTTTTTTCTTACATTTATTATGTTTTCTGTGTTTTGTTGTGAATACAAAAAAAACATTCTGTTCTAATCAGAAAAAAAAGCAACAACATCAAAAGGTTTCTGGAACTCAGGTTCTAATACCAGAAACCGGAACAGGCTTAGTGCTGTTGGTATTTATGAAAGTTAGGATGCTAAATGACACAAATACGGTTGGTTAACAACTTTTCATGCTCAGGATTCCAGATAGAGATGATCGAAGAAAACATCAGCAGGTTTCAAACTTTTAGGAAGAGATCAGGAAAGTTTACATTTAAGTAGTTCTGACAGAAGCCTGAGCACAGCAGCATCTGGTTACCATGGCAGCCTTTTTATGAGAAGCTATAATTTCTAACTGATCACTGTCTCACTTGTTAGTTCAGATATTTTAGGTCAAATATAGAGGTTTTCAGCATGTTTGGGGTCACAGAGGGTCATTGTTTAAGCAGAACTATTAGTGAACTTTAAAGCCTTGTCCTGTGGCGTTATAATAATGCACTAAGTACTGCAAATGTAAATCTCCTGAATGTTTTAAAATGCACTTTATCACTGAAACCATGTTGTATATCAGATTGAAATAGCTTAGTCGTTGCAGCAAAGCCTCCAGAGTGGTGCGCTTCGCGCTGCTGTGTAAACAAATAGTCTTTAATTTTACATGAGTATTTGCTTGGCGCCCGACACCCTAAGAGCATGGCCGTGTCATTAATGAGCCAGACTTGCTCATCAGACTGTAAATGGCTCGCTTCATGTATAAAATATCAGAGGAATGGAGTGGCCCTGCATTTGTTAAGAGCTTTGAAGAGAATGCTGTTAGCGCAGCTGGAATTTATGGAGCCCGTCAACACCTGGACCTTCTACAGGTTCACTGTGGTGAAAAGTGGGTTTCTGGACCGCTACAGGCGTCTGTGCCAGTGTCTGTTTCACCAAATCCACCTCTCACGTCCTTGAATAAGTCGCTTAACCCCTCAGTACAGTGCCCCAGAATAAATTAGATTGTCCACTTAATATTACGTAATCTATGATGGAAGATGTGTTTAAAAGTAAGGAGTTCCCTTATTTAATCCTGCAATTAGGACCTAAAAACAACTGCAACAGGTAAAATCCGCGAAGTACGATTATAGATGTTTTAAGGCAGTAAAACCATCGATAAACACTTTTTGTCAGACAGACATGAACATTTTCACACTTTTCTCTCTTGTTTAAACTCTCAAAGCTCAAACCTTCACAGGAAAATAAGTTGAATGAAAACAAAGACCTGATTGCGATGAAAACGTACGTAGATTTGGCGAGCTGAACCGATTCTGTACAGGAGACGCAGAACGGAGAACAGCTAACCAAGATGCAAAACACAGTGTACGTAAAATAAAAACTGACTGACTGAAAAACACTACAGTCAAATGATCTTCACGGAGCACAGAGGACGGCATAAACTCCACCCAGTCTTCTGCACTTCTTCAGTGCACACAGGACTTTCAGATCTTCTGGCAACAAAAGTAATGTCTGACTGAGTTTGCACCCTTTATTTTCTTAAGATCATTTTAAAGCAGATCAGTGGGCCAGTGGAACAGTGTCTGCCCTGAGACTGGAAGATTGCAGGTTTAAATCTACAGCTAAGAGCCTATGCTGTCCTTTGCAAGTGCAGCTCATCGTTCCCGAAGGAGATGGATGAATGTGAAGAACAAGATAAATGAAAAAAGACAGTTGTGCTACGTTCACATCGGGCTTGAATACACGCGTTCAAGCAAACCCTTCCAACAAGGAAGTCTATGTATGTGCGCGTTCAGGCTTCTGCGTTCACACATTTTTAGGTCTGTTTTTTGGGGGGCTTTTCGTGCAAGCTTAGCAAGCAAGGGTTTTTTTTCCAGGGACATCACATTTTTTATTTTAAATGAGTCAAAAAATGCATTAACCTTTACAATCATCTCACACATCTAGAAGACACTAGGTTTTTGAGTCTGTTACTTTCCATCACACAGAGCAAACTTCAGTTTCCTTCAACAACAGGAGCAGAATGAAGTCAGTAACATGGCTGTTGGCTAAGTTGGACCTCGTTATTCAACCCACAAAACAATGCCCTGGTTGCTGTTAATTTTTTTAAATTCTTCTTGGTCTTTCTTCTCCTTATCTGAATCAGTTTCTGCCCTCTTCCTTCCCCACGTACAACACTTGCTCTGCAAAACTGATCTTGCTAACGGTCCCTAAATCAAACTCCTCATTTGGTTCTCTGTCCTTTCAGTCTGCTGCTGCCAGACACGAAATGATTTACAAAAAATGCTTCGATTGGACACTTTTATTTCAAAAGCAGTTTTTAAGAGGTACCTTAATTATCATTCTAAAGAGAAATGCTACTGTAATATAGTTTCATGGTTTTATCATTTGAAACTTTCGTCTAAAATCAGCAATAAACCTGCAATCAATTTTGTTTTGGCCTATGTTTTGTGTCTCTTTCCGCAGAACTCTTTTCTTTCCCTTTCTCAAAGGTCTTGCTTTGCCAGTTGAAAATAAGATGCTTCTTAATCTGTCTTGCCTGAATAAATAAAGGTTAAATAAATAAAAGATGACTGCTTGCTCCACACTTTCTGGCGCACATTGGCAAAAGTTTCTGATGGTTTCATTCCATGAGTTTTTTCCATCCCCTTCCAAATATAGGAAGGTAAAGATATGAGGAGAAGCTTTGGGTTCCTGAAAGTCACTTCACTAACTGAAGTCCTCCTGTCTGTTTATGTCAACCTGGTTGAGAAGCCCTCACCTTATTCTGTCGAGAACATGAAGGTGAAGCAAAGGTGGTTGTTTGTAGTTTTCATCGGGTTCTAATCTGTAATCCAAGAGGACCACAAGAAGAACATCCTCATTTGGAGGGAAAACAGAAGTTCTGCACAGTTATATCAGTGAAAGAAACACACACTGCTCCTTTTAGGGGCATTTTGGTCAACTTTATGATGAATTACAGCTGACATCAGAATAATCTGAGACCTGAGTCAACTCCGTTTTGCACAGCGAAACATAGCCACCACCAGAACAAGAAAGCATAATCAAGAATGGTGTGTCTCATGAAAAACCGTCATATCAATAAACAAACATGACGTGATAGATAAATAAATGAGAATCCATGTTGTTTTCAGAGTTACGTAGGTCACTGCTGAATCTTTTGCTTGAATTTCTAAAATTGTATACACTTTGAATGTAACTTTTAGATGCAGGTTTGACTTGCTCTCAGTGTTGTAGTGCTGGGGAACAAATGTGTATGTGTAGGTGTGTGTGTGGAGGTTGGGGGGTGGAGTATGGACAGTGCCCTCTAAGAACTTGAGCTCTATGAAATAAAACTCTGTCTGCTATGCGAACAATACACATAATCAACCAAAGGCTATCTGAATTTTCTAAAAAGGGGTTGAACCAGTCATCATAAACTACCCTGTATTGGCGCTCCACAAAGAATGTCACATTTTTGTCTTTCTAAACTAAAAACTAAACTAAAAAATGTTATCATATTTTGCGGTAGTTTTAAAGGACTTTTGATCTATGATGGTTTAAATCTGGGGTGTCAAACTCCAGGCCTCGAAGGCCGGCCTCCTGCTGGTTTTCCAGAAATCCTGCCTTATCTGTTGCTGATTACCTGGGTTAGTTTAGCCAATAAGGAGCTTTAACAGCAGGTTGGTTAGAAAACATGTTGGACACCGTGAGGCCTGGATTCTGACACTCCTGGTTTAAATGTTGGGTGTTTCACTACATTGTCAAATTTCAAGTAAGTGTAGAACTTAATATGTTTCTATTACAGTTCCACTAAAAATGAGATTAGCTTTTTCTGAAAAAAAAAAAAGAAGTAAATGACACCATCCTCAGCAGTCTAACACTGCAGCGTGGAAGTGTAAATAAAGACAAAGCTGCTTGTAAAAGGCTCCCTCTGCAGAGACGATGTCCTAATTGAGAGATGCTGTGAAATGGTTCTGGGGTGTTTTCATTTCATGGTTCACTCCACCTTCACTCTGTGCTTGCACCCATTCGCGCTCGCATCAGCTCCTCAGTTTGCATCATAAATAAGCCGAATGCTCTTTCACCAAACTGCTAATCGCATCTGCAGCGTTGCGCTTCGGCAGCTCGGGTTGTCCGTGTTTCAGCGCATTCATGCCAACATGAAAAAAGGACAGCCGTTTATATGAATCACTTTTCATTTAAAATTAACATCACAGAGGAGAGGAAGGTTGGATTTGTTTGGAATTAGAAGGTGAGAATAATTTTTTTGCAATTAAAGTTGCATTTGATGCGATGATCACATCAGAAATGTGCTGCATGTTTAGCCTTTGGTGTTTTCAGACTGGATAAACAGGGAGGGACATCGTTCTCTTCCTCTTTTAGTTTTTCCACCGTTTACTAGCGCTTGTACGCCACCTACAGTTGGAAGAGGTTTTGTGTAAAATCTCAAAGTGGTGTAAATCTCATGAATCTTGCTCCAGGCTTTCTCTTTCACAGGGTGAGCACAAACCACAATTGTTCATTTCTCCTTCATGATCAATTTTTAAACAGTTGGTACTTTCGTGAATTTAAAGGGAAGTTATCCATATGTCTCTGCCAAGTTTGAGCCCCATGATTGGTCCAAATTAGTCCTGGTTTAATGAACGTTCAATGGATGTGCTTTGTAGGTAGAATCCAAAAACAGCTATGTGAGATTATGAGAGTTTTGAACGCGGGAGCCCAAAAAGCCCATTTAGGCCTTTTTACATAACTTGTCACTGAAAGTGAAAGCTTGAGGATGATGTGAACGCAGCTTGAGTGGTAGCTTACATCCGAACCATCTGTAACTTGGCCTCCACTCTTGTCAACCCAATTTTATACAAATAAACATAGCCTCATAGAAACAGAGACCATAACCAATCTACTACTGCGATAAACATTTATTCATTCATTCTTTATTCATCAAGCCGTTTGTTCCCTTTCAGGGTCACGGGGCTGCCGGAGCCTATCCCGGCTGCTTCTGGGCGAAGGCAGGGGACGCCCTGGACAGGTCGCCAGTCTGTCGCAGGGCCACAAATTACACACCCATGCACTCTCACATTCACACCTACGGACAAATAAGAGTAACCAGTTGACCTATAAAGCATTGTTTTGGACGGTGGGAGGAAGTCGGAGAAAACCCAGGCATGCACGGGGAGAACATGCAAACTCCACACAGAAAGGTCCCCCATTGGTGTTCTGTTTTCAGATCCGGGGGCCTTCTGGCTGTGAGGCAAAAGTGCTAACCGCTGTGCCACTGTGCAGTAGTTAGCATGCAGAAGAAAAACCAAAAATAATAAAAAGCTAGCAGAGGTCAAGGCTGCATTCATTCAAAAATAAAAGCACTCAGCAACAATTCACATTTCAAGTACCGGCAGATAATGTTTTTAAAAATCGGAACGCCTGCTAAATTGGTCATTTTCATACATCCAGCAGCACACAAAAAAAAAAACTGGTTCAGGTAGGTATTTAAAAAAAGAAAAGCTGTTTATTTCCCATTAATACAAAAAATCAAGTCAGTGCTACAGTATCCCATCATTCACTGTGCCTTTATGCAGCTGGAGCGCCAGTCAAAAGAGGAAGGAGAAGCACTTGAGACTGTAAATGTTCATGAAGGAAGAACAAGTCTGTTGGAACAGAGTCCAAAATGCAAGATAGAAGAAAAAAACTAGAATTTTTTTTGGATAAATATACATTTTTGAGCTTTTGTAACCATCAAGAACATAGTAGAGCCTTTATTCAGAATCAGATTCTGAGGATTCAACATCATAAATCATCTCCGTAATGTTAATTGTAGATTTAGAGATTAATCAGCTTTTTATGGTTCCACCTTTGGCTTCAACTGTTTGTGCCAACTTTACACTGCTCTGTTCCATCAATATGCAACATGACTGGCTGCAAAATAAAAGCTTTAAATGTATAAAGATAGAACTTTACCTATCCCTACAAGTTTAAAGGGTGAAAGAAGTTAAAAAAAAGGCCTTTAGCAGTGAAAGAGTTTATTTAATTGACCAAAATTTGTAATATTCCAATGATCGATCCAGCAAAAGAACATCGAGGATCCCTTCTCTCTGCTTTTGTCTTCATTGGAAACAGCCTGCTCCTTGCTCTCCGTTGAAGGAAGCAGTGCATGGATAATGTTGTTATGCCGTTACTGATGCATAAAGCTGCGTGTCTGGTTCTTGTCAAGACCTTGCCACCAAAGTCAATTTGCCCATGCCCTGGCAGTATGTATTATTTCTCTAATCAGATCAACACGGAAATTATGTCAGTAAACTATATTGATACGAGAGGAAATAATTAAACTCTGGGCTCCAGGAATAATTTCACCCTCTGAGCATTACTGTAAAGCCCATAAAAAGAAAAGAAAACAAAACAGATTCACCCCCCCCCCCTCTCCAACCTAGGATGAGATAAAGAGAAAAGCAGGAGCACAGATTAACAGATGAGATTTCATTGACTTGGCTTTGTTTTCCCTCCAGCCTTTCAGCAGATTTTACCTTGAATCTCGACTTTTACATCGTCTGTGTGGGTTATTTGGAGTTACTGCAGCAGCTAACGGATTTGCACGTGTAAGAACTTTAACAAAGAATTAGTAGACCACTTTTATTTTTAGCTTAGCCTAAACCATTAGCACATTTGGACCAACCTTTGTCATGTCATCCTTTGGCCTCATATAATTCCAGTCAGACTCAAACTGCAGTTAATAATTTCTACATTATGATTAATTTTCAAACAGTTGGCATTTCCATGAATTAAAGGGGACGCCATCCATGCATCACAACCCAATCCGAGTACATAATTGGTCAAAGTTCAACCTGGTTTAACTTTCTATGTGCAGTCAATAGCCGCAGGTTTGGTACTTAGAGCTCTAAAACAATCGTAGAAACTTGCTTAGCAACATGTGAACGTGAGAGTTTTGAACGCAGAAACCTGAAACGCCCTTTTACATAGACTTTTCATTGAAAGTGGGAGGTGAAAACAGCTTCATGGGCAGATAGGTGCTCTCTCCAGACAGAAATTGGTCAAACCTGTACGGGGCATGCAGGAGGCCCACAGGGCATATTAAAGTCGTAGACCTATCTGTGCGCTCGTAGAGTGAAAATATTTATGCTCATTTTCTCTACAGGTTTGCTATGAGCAACAGGGTGTGGCAAACACTTAAAGAACACACAAAAGTGTAAGTAACTGTGAAGTCATTGAAATGCAGCCACGTTGTACTGAGTTTTTTCCCCAAAAGCCTCCAAACCCTGTGCAATGCGCAAGGAGCCAGTTAAGGTTGTTCAAGTGATAAGTGCATGGACCTTCCGCTCCTCTTGCACACAGCCTGACTGTTAAAATTTAGGAAATTAGACAAACAGTGTAGTCTGTGTGGATATCCTTCAGACACCTTATGAGCACTTGCATATCACCTGCACACCCCATTGTCCAACATTTGTGTGCAGACAGTAAGGAGCTAATATGTGCACCTTACTAATGATTAGTCTGGCATAGGGGAGCCATGCAACAACACCCCCGTACGTCATAAGTCTGTAGAGCTTATTTCTCCTTAGAAATACTTCACAATATACTCATGACGTCTCTTGAGGTGGCCACCAAAGTCTCAAGAGACAACAAGACACACCTAAGCTCAATTTAAAATTCAGCCACTCCTCTCTGTGACTTTCCATGAACCTGGAAACCTAAAAAACCAGAAGCACCTAAATGGGTTAACAGGTGCATGTGACTAATGCTTTAGGAGTTGCTACAGTAAATCACCCGCTGCCAAATAATTCTGTCTTCTGCATCCTTCTCACTCATCCCAACTGCCCCCATGTCCTCTTTCCATCCACAAATCTTTGGTCTTCCTTTAGGTTTCTGTCCTGGTAGCTCCATTCTTTTACCAACAAAATCACTGTCCTTCCTCTGGATATGTTCATCTCAATTTTATTTCCTGCATTAATTTTCAAAAGATCTAAAAAGGATTTTTGTTTAATGAAGTCGATGACGTATCATGTGACATGGGACTCGATCAGGTTCTGCTTTCAAAAATGACAGAAGTTTGTCTCAGATGTCTGTCCAAAACAGGTTGATCAGTTCTGCTTCTTCCTCTCCTGTCTATAATAAAGTTGCAACCTTCTCTTTGGTTAAAGTGTCCATGCAGCTTGTGCTGTACTCCGATTTAAATAAATATTGTCTTTTAAGAAACAGATATTCCTGTTCTGTTTTCAGCTTCTCTTCATGGTAGTTATTTAAAACAGATGCAAACATATTCATTCCATGTTTGTATTGGGTGAAGGTTGACTGGCTACAATTTGCCCAACTTGTTAGTAAAATGAAGATTGAATATCAGCAGGAATAAAACACAATACTCCTTGATCACGCTCTCAAATGGACTATTAATTTTACCGTTCTCTTGAACAAGCAATCCCTGCAGTACGTAATTATTTATGTTTAATTTTGGGTTGATTACGGTCATTAGTAGCATTTGCTTAAAACAAAGTGCTAATTTTGAGAGCAGGGGGCCGCAGTTGAAAGAAAAAAAACTTGTCATTTGGTTTTGAGGAAATAGCTGGGGAGGGAACAATTATTCTAATGATGCAACAAAAGCGAATGCAGCAAATTAGATTTAGTGGGAGCTTTCTGCATGACACAAACCCAAAGTTCACCTGTGCAGAAGAAGTTTTGTGATAAGATCTTGAAGTGTTCATTTTTTAACGTTTTGTGACTCCATCCATTTTAGATTCATTGTGCAAACAGAAGATTAAACAGAGCGAGCATGAAAGACAGGTTACAGGGAGCAAGAAGATGAAAGTTGGTTTGGCTCTTCTCATTCCTCCTCTGCGGAGCAGCCCGGCATGAGGAAAAGCTTGTTAAAACTCTAATAGTAGCTATCAAAGGCTATTGATTATCTTTCCCGCCCTGTTTGGGTGACATAGTGAGCATTATCTGGAGCTTTAGAGAGCTGGTTAAGACATCTTTCCTCGGGGGTCAACCCAGTCTCCAAAGGCTGTCCAGTGCTGTGATCACATACAAGCTAGCACGCTTTCACCCTCGCTTGCTATCCTTTCAGCCTCCCGCCACCAGATAATCCACTTTACAGCACGGGATCAAACACTGAGCCCTCCGGCTGTGTCGCACCGACTCCTGTAACACACACTGTAAATCTGAACCATCCACAGAGCAGCGAGTTGTCGTAAACCCCTGTTGGGTGAGGTTCTTTCAGTGCTGCACATCTGTTGTTTACAATATAAAAAAAAAATCAACAGCAAAAAAAAAAACATAAAAGGTAAACTGACAGATCAATTTGGCTATCAGAAAATTCTGTTTAAATCACTAATTCATTTTAAACACTAAAAAGGTAAGTTAAGGGTCATGTTGAAGGAACAAAAGAATTAGATAGGATGAGTAAAAAACATGCAAACAAGTACTGACAAGATTAAAGGATGTTAACACCAAACAATGGTAATTAAGTAACAAAAATGATAATAAAAACTAAACTGAATGAAGTCAATTCAATAGAATAGAATAGAATAGAATAGAATAGAATAGAATAGAACTTAATTGATCCCTAGAAAGGGAAAATTTTCCTGTTAACTGTACACTTAAATCTAAATTAGCCAAAATTAATTAGTTAAATTAATCTAACTTAGGTGCATACTTTTTAAACACTAACAAATGTTAAAAAAAAAGCTCATTATGCTAAATATTTACTTTTACTCACACAAAAGCAAATGTGGATAAGATTTATTTTAGTACATAAACACCAAAACTGAAACTGTTGAAAAATTTGCACAAAAAAGCAAATACTAATGTGATGCTTCCCTAAAGTTTTACTTTGGTTGTCTATAGCTAAATGTGCTAATACATAAAACAAAAACTAAATTAATTTAGAAAAATCTTTTTTTTAGAAAAGAAAGCAAAAGATTGTAAGAAAGCAATACTCAAAAAATCTACCCGAGGAGCAAATAATGCTTAACTCACTAAATGCTCCCTAATGCTGATGAATGTAAAAACATGAAACAAGGTCAAAAACAGGCACTTGCCAGGAACTTATTTAAAATTCTAACAGAGTTAAATGAGTTACATGCAAATATTGCTGGAAAATGTGCTAATGGTTTATCTTAAGCAAAAAAAAAGACTTATTCTAAATAATTTTTGCTAAATGATAATTGCTAAAGCAAACACAAAAAGTAATTTTTCAACAAACACAAATTAAAATGGTTGAAAATAAGAGTTAAATCTGGGAAACATTGTTACTGTACCTCACCTGAGCTCTGCTTTAGTTGCCATTAACGCAAAATGTCTTTCTAAATATGCAATACATTTGAATTTGCATATTTGCATCTTGCATTTTTTTAAAATGTGAGATAAGGATGACTGCTGAATGTAAAACTGGCTAAAGAAAGTTAAAGTTAGCCTTAGTTACGCAGTGCTTAAAGAAAGTAAAATTTTGGGAAAATGCTTTAACAACTACTGACTGATAACTAGGACTTATCTTAACTAACATTCTTTTTGCCATTTGCAGGCAAGTGCATAAAGAAAAGACCCACAAAAATAAATCACCTGTATTTTGGTACACCTGTAACAGGAACAGGTGTTCCCTCCCCACTTCCAAGGTCTTTAATTAGGAGCCACAATGCTTGCTTTACACCAGCAGAAGGTAGTTTATGCTGAGCTCAGACGGCTTTCTGATGCCAGTTGGGCATCAGAACAACCCCCCCGTACCTCTCTTTTATAATCAAATACCATACATGTGTATGCCGTCAGGAAAAGCAGAAATAGAAAAAAAAAAGTCAATAAAATATAGAAAAAAAAACGAGTTGTAAATTACATTTATTTGTTCGTTAAAAACAGGCTTATAAGAGTCAAGGCACTGACAGAAACTGAACTTTGTACGATGTGACCTGTCCTTTTCCTGGATAATCTGCTCCAACATCGGGAAGCAATTAAAAAGAGGGGGAGAGAAAAACTGTAATAGTACACAGCTGAGGAAGCGAGAGGCCAGGAGTGATTGGGTTATCCAGCTCTAAACACTTTCACCTGTGCAGCTCTGCTACCAAACATTAAACATTTTCACCTGGACAGAGCCCTGCTTTCAGAGATTTAATCATAATCACCTGCGGAGCAGAGTTTAAATCGAAATGGCTGAATGTCACTCGGATTTTAGGCTGCTTCGCTTTTGGATCAGTAAAAATGTAGTTCCAATGGCAAAGTAATAGCAAGTTGGGGAACATGAAGTATTTCAAAATAAAATCTGTTGGCTCTGGCTGATATACTGAGCTTTATTTTTTAAACAATAGCTGATTTATTTAAACTAATGTGTTTAATAAATGCAGTAGTACTCATACACAATAATTATAACTAATGGACTAATAAAGCTAAAAATGATTAGTCTATTGCAGCCACACTTTTAAAATAAAGCACCATGTCTTTAGTGTGGTGGTTTGGTGCAACTTTACAGTCTTGCAATAGTCAGTCAAATGTAAAACGCATGTTAACAGGGTTAATCCTTTTCCCCTGAACCTTTAGCTCCAGTGCTGACATTCTTTCCACTACCATAACTCTTTAACCGTTTACGCAGAAACATAACTCCAGCAGATTCTGACGCAAAGAAAAGCTGCCTTGCCCTGATCTGCAACACTTCACAGCAGTGAAGGGCTCGTGAATCTACATCAATCAGCTGATTTGTCACAGAGAAACGCTACTTTGTACTATTATGCAACACTTTTCTTCAATAATCTGTTTCATATCGGTGTTAAGCCAGTATGTCAGAATCAGCTGATTCACGCTGATCACGTAAACGGTTGTTAAAGGGTTAAAACGCAGTTTTGGACTTTAAAGAAAACAGCAAACAGTGAAATGCATCATAGTTTCAATAAAGCCATCGTACATCAAATGTTCCTCTTTATTCACACCGACAGGTTTTTGGACAAAAGGAGAACTTGTTCAGTTCTGATTTCATCTTTTGCTGCAGCTCAGATGTTTTCCACGCAGCCATGCCTTTTTCTCCACAGCTAACAGAGCTTTGACTTTGGGTTTCTCCAGGCAGAGAGACCCTTAATGTTCTCCAGACATCACCTGGCATGAGAACAATCTAACACAGAACACGTAAAAGCTGCTTTACATGCCTGGCATTGTGTCAGATGGTTAGTGGACAAGAAAAGAAAGAAAATGAGCTCAGACTGACATAATGTTCTGCTCTTTTTGGCGATGGTGGGGGGAGCGTCAGACAGGCGCGGTAATCTCTGTGGAGCTACCAGTGCTCACAGATCACAGCTTTACTTCCTTCAGGCTCGGCATCTAGAGGACAGAAACGCAGACCCCATGCTTGTGCTCCCCTTCAGGTTCCATGCAGCCATAAGCACTGCTCTACAAGCTAATTAAGAGAACAATTAAACCTGAAGCATTGGGGATTTCTAAATGGGGTTCATTGTGCGTGTTGGCAATTATTAAGGTTAGTACAGTAATAAAAAGATGTAAAGACCTAATTCCTAATTCTGTTGTCTTGACATTTCAAGAGCATCTAAAGGAGTGTATTTAGTTAAAGAACTGAAGGGACTGCAAAAGGTCTTCAAACTAAACTTTACCTTGGTACACAGCTGGAAACTAACTGTTGTTGAACTTTACCCATCTGTCTTTTCCAGATGTAAGTTTGACTCCGCTAGCATTCTACAGAGAGAGGAGGAAATCAGGACAAAGCCCACAGCTAACAAAGGAATCCCCAAACTAAGAGTCTGGATCAGAACACTGTCTCTTTAAAGACTGCTCAGAGCTCTGGCTGCAGCTTGGGAGATTCAAACATTTAAAAAAAGCTAAGAAATTTGGAAAATGACAAATAACATAAGGGGCCGCAGTTGGAGTTGTGGTTAGCACTCTCACCTCACAGCAAGAAGACCATGGTTCCAGTTTGTATGTTCTCATGAGCTTGCATGTTCTCATCGTGCACGTGTTGGTTTACACCAATGGGTACCGCTTGGATTTTATCCGGTGGAGAAGCGGTTCTTTAGAAACAGTTGCTATGCCTAAGCCCAGCTCAGGTATGATTCACGAGTTCAATCCATGGTCGAGTCATACCAAAGGCTAAAAATGGGACCAAATGCCTCCCTGCTTGACACTCAGCATTAAGGGGTTGGATTGGGGGGTTTAACCACCAAATGCTCCCCGAGTGCAGCTCCTAAGAGGATCAGTTGCATGTGGAGAACAAATTTAACACACCAAGGTGCATGACAGCTAATGGCACTTTAACTTGAACTTAAAACGGTGCTTTAAAAATTAAAAAACGTGCCATTTTTTCCAAAATAATGAGCACTGCAGAGCACTATAGCTGCTTTCATACATGCTGAAATAAAATGGTAAAAGGCACACACTGGTATGTGTTACAGTCACAGTCCCATTCACACACACATTCACACACTGATGGCGGATCCGCTGCCGAACACTGGCACCAACCACCAGAGGCAATGTGGGGTTCAGTGTCTTGCCCAAGGACACTTTGACACATGGGCGGGCAAGGCAGGAATCAAACTTGCAATCTTCCGATCAAAATTCGACCGCCTTACCGCTGCCATAAACACGTATTTCACTGCTCACGACACCACATCAGTGTTTTGTTGGAGCACTGTACATGTCACTCTTATCCATCAGGTCGCTGAATAATCATCTTTTGCTGTCAGGTACAGCAAATGTTTCGCTCACTTTGCTTTTGACATTTTTGACTAAAGCTCCGCCCACCCTTATGGCCACACCCATCCTTATATGAGCCTGCTCACTATTGCTAGAAAGCTATAGTGAACTAGAATTGTGCAGCAAAACTGAATAAACTACAAGTTACTCACATGACTAAAATCTGAGGTTTTATTTTTTTCAATACATCCATACCAGTATCAACTTGGCACAGAGTTTTGGTGCCCATCCCTATTATTTTCACAGTCCAAAAATCGAATTTATAGAAACTGAGAGTTTCTGCAAAAGCAAACTTTGATTCAAACTGAGTTGCTACTGGCTAAAACCTATTTTCCAACAGATTATTTGGATTGTTCACCTACATTTGGAGTTTTATAGGTCTCCCTGCTTTCCTGCTGTTTTTCTTAACAAAAAAAATGTTCTTTTAATTACATTTTCACTGTATTTCTTTGTTAACTATGATCTAATAGAATGATAAAATACATCCGTCTTAAAGCTACAGACACATTAATCTGTTCAAAACAGTCATTTTCATCGTCATTACAAAAGGAAATCACTGCAAATCTAGAGCGTCCTCACTAAAATGCGTTAATTTTTTTCAAGCAGTCGTCTGACAGAAATGGTTTTGCACCTGGGGGGTGGGGGGAGGAGGTACCTCACTGTAGGTCTGTGCTGGCAGCACCAACGGGATTTTGCAGCCAGGATGCTAAGAAGCAGGGAAATATTAAACAAAGGAGAGAGCAGACGTTGAAAAATACCTGCTGGCCCAAAGCTGAGGCTCCATATGCCCCACTCTCTCCTGACTGCTGGCTGGCCAGCCCGCATGCTCTCTCAGGTCCGAGCGCACAAACAGATGCAGCGCACGCTTCACTGAGGACAAGCCAGCAAGAGTAATCCTGGCCTACTTTTCAGCCCGGAGCGTCCTGAAGCACCGGCTGCACACACTGCGGAGGATGTGAGGGGTCTGCACGAGGTGGACAAAGACGGAACTAAGGCTGTGCACTGCAGAGATTCAAAAAACTCCAGGACAGATTTAAAGACTGGCTACTTCTGAAGGATGAAATTAGGTTTTACGCCTAAGAATATTGAGAATATTTGAAAACTGAAGAACCAAAAACAAGGAGGAAACCTTCTGTTTGAGACTACTCAAGTTGATTTCAAACAAACATAAAATGTTATAACCTGGTTCCACTTAGTTTTTTGTTAAGACTAAGACTTAAAAGAGCACCTATCCTTTTTAAGATCTCTACAATTATTAAAGCCCCACTCCGAACATCTTATGATCTATTTTAAAGGCATTCCCAGTGGTCTTTTAATTATAATATTTAACCAAAATCAAAAACCCTGTGTCGTTTTTGAGGACATCGTTTTTGCAGAACGGCAGGAGTTCATTACAACAGAGGTTCTCAACCTTTTGGACACTAGGGCCCAATTTTTCCAGTACTAAGTGATTCGAGGCCCATTCAAATAATAACATGCTAATTTAAACTGATCTATGTTTTGTTTGATTTGTATTTAATATTTAAATCAAGTCCTTTCATGGTTTATCATTGGATAACGTTAGGCCACACTCAACACACTGGGCTCTGCCTCACTGCCTCCATTTCACAAAGCCAAAATGTATAAAATCAGGGTTGTATTTGTGTATAAATTTAACCTTTGAAGAGGGACTTGCACAATGTTTTCTTCATTTTTTCATTTTAAGAACTTCTCCATGTCTCCTGTGACTGACTTCCTTTTCTCCTGTGTAACAGTTTTGAGATGGTTGAATGCAGCAAAATGAATCCACCACACTTGGAATCAGGATCTTCAGTTTATTCTATAACAAAAAGCATCGGAGCATAATTACCAGACAGGCACGTCAATGGCACTCTCTGCTGCTCTCTGCAGTGAGTCAGAGGATAGAGAAAAAATCTTTAGCAGGTTTAACACAAATAAAATGGACATTGTGCCAATCAATCTGCGGTAAGAGTGCTAGACAAGTTAGTAATATGTTAAAGTTACTCTTTCACAGAGTTTGGAGTGAATTGGACTGTCTTAACGTTAACGTCATTAACAGAGAGAACATTTTAGTATGTCTTACCATCAATCAGATCTCCTAGCGTTTGCCCATGAAACTGCAGCAGCATGGGACTTAGTGCGTCAGCAATAAGTGGCACGTGTGCCCCCCTTCCCCCCCTACAGTGGCTCGATAGGAACTAAGACGTCAAACTTATAGCAGCAAGAAATTTAGTGTTAAAAAAGCCTTATAAAAAAAAAACAAGTGGGGAAGGTTTTGAGAATGTTTACTCGTTTTATAATATTTTTTCACTTAGCTACACTGCATTTTGGCGCATGCTACAACACCTGACTGACACCTCACTACCTCCAAGTGGTATGAAGCTGCATCCAGATCCCACGTCCCTCGCGGCCCACAGGTTCAGAACCTTTTTTTTTTTTGGCGCTCATAGGCCAAGATTGGGCCGCGGCCCCATGGTTAAGAATCAATGCATTAGAAATTCCAGCATTGGGGTGGAAACATCATTGGTTGTGGGTGGGACTGTTGGCACAGAGTAAACCCACCCCTACTTCCCATCATACATCTGTTTACACTTTTTCTCACAAGCTTAAAGCCCATCACATGCCCAACTTAACATTACCGGTGCAACTAAAATGGCAAGCAATGTTGGAGCTATCCAGACGTACAGTTTAGAGTCAGATTCCAGCTCAGGTGAGGAAAACAAAGACGTTCATGGATCTAGTCGTCTACAAGTGGATGATCAGAATGGAGCGGAGCAGCAGCAATTTGAGAAAAGAAATACTCAGACATGCAATTTCATCAAATATAATATCATCAAAAAAATATTGTAAAGGATGACAGTATATTTTTGCATAAAATTCAGTGATGTGGTTTTGTTTTGTTTGTTTTTGGTAGTTTTTTTGTAGCTGGGGATAGGATGTGTGGGAACTGTTAAAAATTAAAGACCATTGTACTTTGACTCATAAAATTACAAAATTAAAATTACAAAAGTGTTAAAAAAATGTCCCAAGAACATGTTCAAAACATCAAAAACATCATTTTGAGCAGAGTGGGTCTTTATGAAGCACAGTAGGCCAAAAAGTATTTGTCAGTAGCTAGTTTACCCAGTTGTACCACTTCAAAGAGAAGAGGTCTCTAATGTCTATCACAGAAGACACTTTAAGTGTGAGAGACAGAATGTAAAAAAAAAAAGAATCCAAGAAATCCCATTGCATGATTTTTTTTTAATATATAATTAGTATAAATGGTGCAGAACATAAAAATGTGGTCAACAGCCAAAGTTCACTTCAGTATCTGATAATGTAGCCCTGGCTGTCAATGACAAAGGTAAAATATTTCCTTTAGATTTCCACAAGGTTTCCACTGCAGCTGTTTCCTTGGTCCATTCATCCATACAGATCTTCTCAAGAGTTGTGATGTTTTGGTTTCTGTCCCTCCACAGATTCTCTTTTGGATTTCGGTCCAGTGACCAGGTAGGCCACTCCAGAACCTTCAAATGGTTACAGGTTTCCGTTCCTTCATTGCCTGAGTGATGTGTTTGGGGTCATCGTCATGCTGGAAGATCCATTCACGTTTCATCCTCAATGCTTTCACTGATTGAAGGTTTATGAAGATCAGTCTTCCTGTTCCCTTTGCAGAGAAACAGCCCCAAATAATGATGTTTCCACCCCCCTTCTTCACAGTGGTGTTCTTCTGATATGACTCAACATTTCTCCCCCTCTAAACTGAAACTTGGTGGTTTCTAATTTCTGTTTTGGTTTCATATGACCACATGACCTTCTTCTAATCCTCGTCTGGATCATCGAGATGGTCTCTGGTAAACTTTAGAGGAGTCTGGACATGTGCTGACTTTTGTTTACATCTTGTTTATTCTTCAGATCATACAAGATATAGACTCTAAATCAAATGCTGCCACATGGCTTTTGCAGCTGAAGGTCGACGTAACATGAAGCTTTACCCACAAACTTTTCCTCCCTGAGAAGATTCAAACTGTGATTTCCCTAATTCCAGAATCTTAACTCTTCCGCCTTTAGCTGAGACACGCCAGGGATATGGATGTTTTTAGTCAGCGCAAACACTTCGACACAGAGTTGAACCTTCGAGGTTTTAACCACAGAAGCGAGTTCAGAGGAAATAATATCTTACTGACCTCATGACAAACCGAGCAGTTAAGTACTTTTGTCTCCTGAGCCCACTGAGACTCACCTCTTGGCATCGTGTTCAATTTCCAGAAATAATA